>PVJN01025560.1:0-29854 GCA_004026805.1 Lasiurus borealis | reverse complement strand
GCCCGCTCGCTCGGGGCTGTGAGACTTCACTGCTGATTCATGAGGCAGGCCTCTGCACTCCGTGAAAAAAAAAGAAAAGAAAAAAAAAAAAGACACAAATAAGAATCCACTTACGACAGTACTTATTTTTTAAGTAGAGCTTTCCTCTTCATTATAACCGCGCATGCTTTCTTCCAGTCTTGTCTCTGAACTCCGCTAATGGCATGATCAAACCGTAACACATACAAATGTGTGCGGCCCGAAATTACGCGGTTTATAATCATCGGCGGTAATTTCCATATCACCCAGGCGGAGGCGGGGGAATGGGAGGGGCGGGAGGCAAATGATGAAACTCCAATGGTGAGGACCCCTCTGGAATGGAATTGTATTCTCTGCTCAAGTTCAGCGCTGGGACTCCACTGTCAAGCATGGGTTAAATCAGCGGTTCTCAACCTGTGGGCCTTGACCCCTTTGGGGGGTCAAACAACATTTTCACAGGGGTCGCCTAAGACCATTGGAAAACACAGATACGATTCATAACAGCTGCAAAATGACAGTGATGAAGTAGCAACAAAAACAATTTTATGGTTGGGGGTCACCACAACATGAGGAGCTGTATTAAAGGGTCGCCGCATTAGGAAGGCTGAGAACCACTGGGTTAAAGGGAAGAGGAAAAACCTTTATTTGCTCTATTTCAAACTCCCTGGCCCAACATGTGTGTACCAAAGATCAAACTCTTTATTTTTATTTTTTTTTATTTTTGCAAATCAGAAATGGCTTGCAGAGGTCTTCAAAACTTCTGCAAGGCCTAGGCTCTGCTATCTCAGCCATCTCACTAACCTTTTTCTCTTCTCTACCCATCCCCTTCCCCTCGGAGTCTGAGATGTGGCTCTAGCAGGAAAAAAAAATGCAATAAAAGGACCCGGAGCAAACCCCCCTCCTCCCAGATCCTGGCCTTGGTGAGAGCACTGACCTTGTTTATACCACCCCGCCCAGCCCCCACCCCGTCTTCTGGTCCATCTCACAGGATCAGACTCTCCAGCTGTGTCCATAGTCACCTCCCAGGTGGGAGGAGGAGGAGGAGAAGGAGGAGGCTCAAGGGAAGGAGAGCCACCGACTAGAAAGATGTGAATCCTGACAAACTCCTGGAGCAGCAGCCTGAACCGCAGCGAGATTGAATTCGGTCTCTCCGGGAGAGAGCACCCCCCCCAACCCCCGTCCCCCAAAAGGCTGGCGGTAACAAAGCGGCTTTTCACCACTGCGCCCTCCAAAGCAGATGGGCCCCATGCAGAAGGCTGGAGAAAGGGCGCCACTGCCCTCTAGTGGCCAGAGGCGCCATCTCCCGCGAAGGAGCGCGTTTTCTGGAGAGGCACCAGGCTCTCAATGTTAAGGGTAAAAAATCCTAGCAGAGAGAGAGAGAGGTCTAATTATCCTCCCTGGAGTGTTTCCTTTCCTCCTTCCTGCCCATCGAGGAGGCTGTGGGTGGCGATCACAGCAGTCCTGGTGGGGAAAGCTGATGCCTGCTCCTACGGGGAGGCACCAGCATATGCCCAACTTTTCCTTCCCTTGGCACAGACCTGTTGATGTGAAGGCTCCTCCAGTGACATGAGCCACACGTTCACAGAGACCAGAGAGCTGTTACACATTTCAGAGGCGCCCGCCGTGGCATTGGAAAGGCGGGCAACTCACAATCCCTTGGCAAACCTAGAAAGAGGGCTCTTGACCAATGAGGTGGCTTATGTATGAAACCATAACCGATTGCATAAAGGGCGGGGGAAGGGGTATAAAACATCCCAAACACATTTCAATCTCTTCCATCAGTGGCTGCCCAGATTTTCTAGGAAAAAGCAACAACAACTAGGAATTCAGCCATTCTTCAAACTTGACAGTTTTTTAAAAAAAGAAAAGGTTTGCCACCTACTTTCTAACTCTATAAGCCGCTGTTCTATCATTATGACTTAATGATTGGGTATGCCTATAACAAAGTAAAAAAAAAAAAGAGTCGATATTGAGAATAAACGTAAATGAAACGACTGGTTTTCGTCATCTGCCTACCTATAGTTGTATTGAAAACGAAGGAACCCTCAAGTCAGGTTTGCAGATCTGTTTAGGTGGATCCTGAGAGTAGACTTTAATATCACAGATTAAAGTTTCTGTGAACCATCAACTTGCTAAGTGGCAGACAGGCAAGGTGTGGAGACACCCTCGGCTCCAGGGACTGCAGTGCTCACTGGCCTTGTAAACCCAGCCTGGAGGTCAAAGTCACGGCGTTTCCCACACGAGGGTCCCCAAACCAGAAATCTCTACAAAGCAGCCATGTAATCCCATTCAGAGTGGGAGAAGAACCATGAATTATGAAGACAAGTGCATTAAAGGAGCATGAAATTGATCGGTGTTCCCCCCCCTCACCCCCAGATCCTGGCAGAATGCTCCAACCCCGGCCCTCCTCCTCCTCCTCCTCACCCCCATACACAATGTAACGCCCACCGCCACAGCCGCCAACTGTACAGAGAAAACCTGAGTTCTGGGTTATCAAAAAAAAAAAAAAAAAAAAGAGGCCATAACTTTTTAAAATAATTCTCGAATTAAAACAAGATTGCATCTTAATTGAAAAACAGAATTTAGGTTTCTAGTCGTTTCACCGCCCTGCGTTCTGATAAGAAACCATGGAACATAATGGAAGTTCTGGAGTGCTATCAAGATGGGCCGCGGCCGGGAGTCAGAACTATATTTCAGAAGCCTCTCTCTCTCTAGCAAGCACGGAGCCCAGTTGGAGTGAATTCGACGTGCCTGGTCCTCCACAGATTATTCTAGCTCAGTCCTTTCCAAATGCATCCTCTCCTTATTCCCCTTCCCCGCCACCCCCCAAAGGTGGAGAGAGGGGTAATTATTTTTTCTCCAAACAAACAAGGTTAGACAATGGCCAGCTTATGTACATTCTGAAGCAACAAGGCAAAGAATGAAACAATTCCTATTCCTAAAAGCATGGCTGCCGGATGGTGGAAACATGCATGTGCCATGTTTCCAAAGCAAGAAAGAATGTCATGATCCTTCTCACGCCAGCCAAGCGCCCGGCTTCTCTCCACGCCTCTCCCTGGTCTCCCCCGGGGAAAACTCCTCGCATTCCTGGGTACCAGGCGAGATTTCAGAGGTTTGGATTCCAGGGCCCACAGGGGCCAACTCTGGAAACTTTGCATCCGGTTTGGAGATGAAGACGCGAGTCGAGTTGGGGGGACCAGGAGTTTCAGGGTCCCTCTGGAATTGGCCACAACTCCCTCCCTTTGTTTCCCAACTTTTGCGTCCTTTGTTCTAACAGAAGGAAGACCAGACTCCCTGTGGCTGGGGCTGGGGAGCGACTATGTCTGGTAGTCTGTGTCTCCTTTATTTGCAGGAAAAAAAATAAACTCCAGGATGAATACAATGAAGGCCAGCCTCTCCCCTTCTCCTCTCCCCACCGTTTTATAAGCTCGCAGCACGCACACCCCCAGCTCGGCCTACAGAGCCCAGGAGCGGCTGGTGGTGGGTCTCTGCTCCTAAGAAAACTTCTCCATCCTCCTCCTCCCCTCCCCCTGGCCACACCATCCCTTGTGCGGGCTGCTGCTAGCCGAAGTGATAAAGCCATTGATCCATCCTCTTGCCAGCTTAATTATCGCGGCTTCCCTGTGATTACACTGAAAACTTATTCCATGCCTCATTTGAAACCGATAGGAATGATCAGAAAAAGAAAACAAAACCAAACACACACACACACACACACACACATACACACACACAAAAAAAAGGGTGTTTTTTTTTTTTTTGAAGGGGGAAAGGGGAGGGCAGCCTGTAGGCAGCAGATCTATATACTCCCCTGCAGCAGGGTTTCCGGATCGGCCCTCCACCCTCACCCGTCTCAACCCCTCACCTCGACCCCCACCCACCCCATCGGGAACGACCCATCACGGAGGCCGGGCTGCGTTATTAAATCATTAAAAGATGCAATTTCTTAATAACGGCGCGATGGCCCGTGAAATTCCTGCTGCATTGTCAGCAAAAGCAACAGGGCTTTTTTTTTTTTTTTTTTTCTCTTTTTCCTAGCATCTGGCAACCCTTCCACCCGGAGAGAGAAGAGGGGAGGCGGGCGGCACGCACCCCAGACCCGCACGCCCCAGCGGAAAGCAGGGCCTCGGCCAAAAAGGGAGAAGGAAGAGCTAGCTACCCAGGACCCCCACCCCCACCCCCTGGCACGACCCCACTTTCTCTGGGGTCCTTTTCTTCACGGCACCGGCTGGCTCTTCCCCTGCTTCTCCAGGTGGAAGGGGACAAGGGTGCTCTCCTCCTCCTCCTCGCCACGCTCCCCACCCTCCGGCGGGGACCCCCGCGCCCCCCACACTCACAGCTCCGGGTCTGGGGGCCGCGCTCAGGCAGGAGGAGGCGGAGGCGGAGGCTGGGTGCGCAAAGTTAACGCCGGCCGCGGCGGGTCTAGCCACCCCCAGGGGCTGAACCCGGCTCGGAACCGGCTCGCGGATCTCCCCTTCCCTTGGTCCGGCGGGGGCTGATCCAGGACCCCCCCCCTCCTCCCCATCCCCCCAATGCTCTCCAGAGAGACTCGAGCTAGAGGAGGACTGGCAGGCGCAGCGCACCCGGCGGGAGGGCGGCCGGGAGCCGCAGGCAGCGGACCCCCACCCACCGCAGCTGGGAAAGTGCGGGGGGCTCGCCTTCCGCTTTCCGGGGGGCCTCTCCGGCGGTGGAGCCCCGAGAGCGGAGCCTCCGGGCGGTGGGCGCGGGTTTGGGGGGGCGGGGGCCGGGGTGAGGAGCCCCGCAGAGCGCGGTCACGTCGCCGCTTTGGAGAGCGACCGAGCGGGAGGGCAGTGCCCGGGGGGCGGCGGGGGGCGACTTTCCCCGGAGACCGGACCCCCGAAGGCTGCGCGGCGGGCACGTCCGGGCGCAGCTCGCCAGCCTCCCCCCCCTAAACCCCCCACCCCGGCCCGGGCACCGGTCCTCGCTTCCTCGCTCTCTGTCTCTCGCTCCCGCAGCCGCGGCGCCGACCTCGGAGGAGGCCGGGCCGGGAGAGCGCACATCTGGCGCCCGTGCCCCGGCGCTGCCCGCGCCCGCCGCCGGCTCCCTCCTCTCCCCTTCCCTCCCGCGTGAACCCACCTCTCTCCGCTCTTCCCCGCGCTCCCCGCATCCCCCCGGGCCTTCAGGGGACACCTTCCCCGGGCCGGACCGCCCTCCAGCTCCCTAGAATTCTCCTCCGGGAGCGCCCCCCATCCCGGGCGAGAGAGGCGAGAGGCGCGGGGCGAGGGCACGGGCGCGGGCGGCGCGCCTACCTGGAGCCCCGGAGGCCGGGCGCGGGCTGCGGCCGTCGGTCCCGGGCGCAGGGCGGGCGGCGCCGCGGAGTGAGCCGGGGCCCCAGCCCGGGTCCCATTCACAAGTCGGCGGCGGCGGCGGCGGCGGCGGCGAGCGGGGCCCCCGTGGCAGTGGCGCGCGCCTCTCTCCTCGGCTGGCGGCGGCCGCGCAATGAGCCGCCGAGCGCGCTAGTGGCAGGAATGAGGAGCCGGCGGGGAGGCGGCGGGCGGGAGGGGAGGGGTGGGGGAAGAGGAGGAAGGGGGAGGGGGGAGGCCGCCGCTGGGAGGGAGGGAGGGAGAGAGAGGCAGGGAGGGAGGCAGAGGGCGGGGGACGGGGCGGAGAGGAGCGGAGCGGAGCGCAGGCCAGGAGACGCGCCGAGCGGGCAGCCTCGCCTAGGCTGGGGAGCCGACCCCGCGCGCGCCCCGCCCCCGCCCCCACCCCCGGCGGCTCCCCGGGAGGCACCCCCACACACACACCCAGCCCTGCGCCCCGGGATCCGCGGCCGCCCGCCCCGCACGCCCTCCCCTCCCGCGCCGGCCGCCGTCCCCCGCGCGCTCGGGGCTCAGACAGAGTCTGGAGCGGCGGCTGAAGTTGGGCTCCGGGGACGCTCGGCCAATCAGGGAGGGCGACGGCGGGGAGCTGGGGAGGGTTTTGGGGAGAGGGAGCCCCTTTTCCTCCTTCGCCCCAATCTGCTCCAGCTGGCCGGGCTGGGCTCTCGCCCGGGAGAGGCCTGGATGGAGGGAGGGTGGGTGGTTGGTGGGGGAAGCATTTGCCAAAAAAAGAAAAAGAAGAAAAAGGAAAAAGGGGGGGGTCGGGGGCGCAAGGGGGAGTCGTGCTTCCTCCCGCTGCCCCCCCTCCACCTTCGGGCACCCCTCCACGTCGGCCCGGCCTGCGTCCCCCCATCCCTGGCCACGGTGCCGGGGGCTCCGGCGGCTTCGGACCAGGGGAGAGCCGGCCGCTCCCGGTTCCCCCCACTCCCCCGCCTCCGGGGCCTCGCGCGCGCCGAGCGGGGTGCGGGGATGGCTTCTTCGCCGGGGGACCCAGCCACCCTGCGCCCCACGGGGGTGCACTGGACCCCCCCTCCCCATGTGTAGCGTCACTTGTTGCCTCGCTTCCCCCCACCATCCCGGCCGCACACCCGCCGGGGCCGGGGCCGGAGCGTGTGGTTTTGCAGGAGAGAGGTGTTCGGGGCGCGTCCTCCCCTCTCCCCGCTCCTCTCCCCTCTTTGCTGCTCCAGCGCAGGACCCGCCGCCGGAGGGTGGGAGCCGGGCCGCCGCCTGCCCCCTAGGGGGGTCCCCGGCAGAAAAGGCTGGCGGGGGGCCGGGCCTGGGGACCCCCCTCGCCAGGGGGACTTGGCGGGGCGCTCGCGGTCCGGGGGCTGCACCTTCGGCGGCCACGGAGCGGAACCACCGCCGCCGGGACTCGGCGGGGTCCCCGGACCGGGACAAGTTTGCGGGGCGGGGGTGGCGGGCCGGGGAGAGGCGCAAAGCAAAGGCGCGGGGACACGGAGCGGGGGGCGAGAGGGGAGGTCGCGGGGCGGCGAGGAACGAGGAGCGGCCAGCGGCGCCCGGAGGCAGCGGGAGCCCAGGCCCAGGCTGCCGGGAGCGCCCCGGGCGGCGCCGGGAGGGAGCGGGGCCGGGCGCCGGCAGGGGAGGCCGCGGGAGCGCACAGCGGCCCGGCTCTCCGCGCGGCGCGGCGCCGTGCGCGGGGCGGGGCTATCCGGGTCCCGCCCGGTCCCCGCGCCCCTGCGCCCCCGCGCGTGCCGCCCCGCGACGTCGGGATCCCCGAGGCGCCGCGTGCGGTCCCCGCCGCCGCCCCGCGACCGCCGCCACCGCCTGGACGCGGCCAGGAAGGGGGCGCTGCGCTCCCGGCCGCCCCGCGTCCCCGCGGCGGGTCTTCCCTCTCCGCGAGCCCGGCCGCCGCCGCCGCCGGGACGGGCCTCGGGGCACCGGGCCCAGGTACCTCGCGCCCCCGGCAAAGCGCACGCACCACACCGGGGCGGGGGGCGCTCCAGTCCGCTCCGAGGGCGGAGAGGGCGCGGGGAGTGGGCCGCGGCGCCGGGGATGGCTCCCTCCGCAGGCTGGTCCCCGACCCGGCCCCTGCCGCCCTCTGCCCTAGGCCCTCTCTGTGCCTGGGTGTCCCCCACCTTTCTGGGCCATGTCCTTAGGCTCTAAGTCAGTGGTTCTCAACCTGTGGGTCGCAACCCCTTTGGGGGGTCAAAGGACACTTCCACAGGGGTCGCCTAAGACCGTCAGAAAACAGATACTTTATGACTCATAACAGTAACAAAATGACAGTTATGAAGTAGCAATAATTTTATGGTTGGGGGTCACCACCACAGGAGGAGCTGGCTTAAAGGGTCGTCGTGGCCTTGGGAAGGTTGAGAACCACTTGCTCTGAGTCCTCAAACTCCAGGGGTCCGAGGCCACTGCCCAAAGCCCCCCACCCTCACTCTGACGCGCCCCCACCCCCCACCCCAGTCCCCAGAGGTGGTGCTGGAGTTCTGACCTCCATTTCCCCTTAGAAATCCGGCCCCACCTGAGCTTGGAGATACTTAGATTTTTGTCCTTGTTTGGCTACCAACTGTCTGGATTCTCTCGTCCTTTCCACTCGGGCACACAGGGAAGGCAGAGCCGCAACATGCGCCAAGGTGCCCGGGATCTGCGAGGGTTAGGGCACCTCTCAATCCAGGATAAAGTTCCATGGGTTCCATTCGGGAGGCAGGTCCCAGGGTGCGCCCGGGCCAGTGTGTGATGGGACATGGCGTCGGTGGATCTGAAAAAGTCAGTGAAGAATTGCTTGTAAGATTCCCACTGACACTGCATCGCCAGTGGTCGGCAAACTTCGAGCTAAGGCTCTTTGGCCCTTGAGTTTTTAGCAAAGGCCAGCTGAAGAGTACCCCAATTACGTTAATAACAATGTACCTGCCTGTATAGTTCAAGTTTAAAAAATGTGGCTCTCAAAAGAAATTTCAATCCTGGTACTGGTGATATTTGGCTCTGGTGACAAATGAGTTTGCCGACCCCTGACCTAGCGGAATCAGATGGGAGTTGGTGCCTTGCAGCAGTCAGTATTCCTTGCACAACCCAGGAAACGGAAAACAAGTATCCACACAAAGACATGAAGACATGTTCTGGAACGTTCAGAGCATCATTATTTATCATAGCCAAAACCTAGAAAACAAGCCAAATGTATACCAGTTGCTTAATGGGTAAACACTATGTGGTATGTCCATGTAGTGGAATAATATTCAGCATTCAAAAGATGAGTGTCACATCAAAAATGACCCTTAAAGGCAGATGCTAAAAGCCAGATGCAAAAACCACTTATGGTAGGATTCCACTGATTTTCATTAACGCCCAGAAAAAACACACACAAAAAAAAAGTTGATAAAGGCAGAAAGCAGGTCAATGATTTGCCGTCCTGGTGTCTAAACAGGAATTGATAACAAATGGGCATCCAAGAACTTGGTTGGGTGATAAAAATGTTCTAAAATGGTGACAGTTGTGCAGGCCTCTACATGTCCTAAACATTATCTAACAGTAACCAAAAAGAAAAAGGCAGAAAAGAATATCCTTTTATACCTTTATTCCTAGATTAACTGTGACCTGTGGCTGAGTCCCAGGGGGAAGACTTTTTGCAAGGCAGTTTTCGAGAGAGGAAAAAATGTTTAAAAAAAAAGAAAAGAAAAGGAGTTCCAATTCCTTTGGAAAGATAACCATACTTCTATTCAGCAAGTTCTATTTCGGCGACCGTCTCGGAGACTCTTAGAAGGGTTAGAGCAAGTTAATTCCCCCCTTTCACTCTCCTAAGTGATTAATTCCTGGAAGAGCTAGACTCAGGCACTCCAGTTCGTGACATTTTAAACACACCTACACGTAGGCGCGGTACCCAAGTGCACGTTTCAGAGGGGATTTTTTATTTTATTTTATGCCTATGTTAGGATCTGTTTTAGAAATCCCTATCAAGCACCTGGGTGGAGTGTCATGTGATTATAGTTGAGGTTAAAAAAGGAAAAGAAGGAAAAAAGGAGAGTCCCACGCTGACAGCTTCAATGAAAAGATTCAGTTCCTTCACAGCAGCCAAAAGTTTGGGTGTTTATCTCGACTTGTCTCACCTTTCCTTCACCTCGTTCTGGGAGGGAGGCAGGCAGGCAGGGTTCACGGTTATTCAGGAGCCGGGATTAAACAGCCTTTCAATCTTCTCTCCTGCTTCCTGCCGTTGGCTTCCCATCCACCATCCAGACCAAAGAGAAGGCCCACCCGGCCACGTTCTTGTCTTTGTCCTTGTGGGCACGAGGCTGATGGTTTCCTGTCGGTTCCATCATCAAAGGTACCAGGCGCTCGGCCCTTTGAAGCGCCTGTGCTCAGACTCTGAAGAGAGCCAGGCCCTGCTGAGTCAGTTGCTTGTTTCCGCTGAGAAGCTCCAGCTTCCCCCGGGGCTTTCTCCAGAGCATGGGGCTCTGGAGGCAGCCTTGGGTCCATGGTGTAGACAGGGAGGCAGGAAGGGGGTTTTATCACAGCTCGGAGAACACTGAGAATGGTGGGATGGAGGTGCCAGTTTTGAGCCAGACATTTCAGAGAGAGAGAGGCCCACTGCTGGGTCTGTGGGGGGAAAGTGGGAAGACCGCAGGCCTTTGATCTGAGGCCCATCTCTGGGTCTGCCACTTAGCAAGGGCATGACTTAGGGCAAAGACTTGATCTCTTGGAGACTCAGTTTCTACTTCTGTAAAAGGGGGCTTATCATCTGTAGTTAGCCAGTGGTTCTCCACCTTTCTAATGCCGCTTACCCTTTAATACAGCTCCTCATGTTGTGGTGACCCCCAGCCATAAAGTTATTTTTGTTGCTACTTCATCACTGTAATTTTGCTACTGTTAATGAATCGTCATGTAAATATCTGTGTTTGCCGCTGGTCTTAGGCTCTACAGCAGCGGTTCTCAACCTGTGGGTCGAGACCCACAGGTTAAGAACCACTATAAGGGACACCTAAGACCCTCAGAAAACACAGATATTTACATTACGATTCATAACAGGTTGAGAACCACTGATAGACAGTCACCAGGAATACATGTGCCCACATACCTCAAGCAGTAAGCGCTGTGCTTAGAGCGGAGGTCCGATGAATGAAATGTATTAATTACTGTGATTAATTGCGAGGTCTGACTATGATCCCACCTTAAATGATCTGAGCAAGAAAGGAGTCATGTTACGGTTATGAATTATAAGCATGATGGAGATTAATCTTACCTTAAGTGATGTTAGTAATAAAACTTCGGGTCAAGAATATTGTGGCAGTTCGAACTGTTCTGACACTGTAAGGCATGTGTAGGGTCAGACAGAATTAGGAGCGCCCAAGTGGGGGGGCGAGGGCCCTGGGTTCAGGTCCTAGATCTGTCACGAACCCATTGAATCACCTGAGACAACCCATTCTCTTGCTCTGAGCCCCCATTTCCCTAGCTGGGAGAACTGACCTAAGGTAAATCTGGAGAGGATGCTTCCAGAGCTGAAATTTGAGAATTTCTAAATCCTCTCTATTAAAATGAAAGCATCACATAGATGTAATTCTCTTTCCTGCCACTAGGAGCAGTCAGTCGCTCATCTCAAGCCAAGCCCTGACTCTGGGCATCCCTGTCTCTGAAATATACCTTCTTCCACTCAGTCTGGAGTATCTGTGTCTTTCCCCTTCAACCTGCCTGTAAATCCCCCACGGGCAGAGATGATACCCTTCTGGTCATGTCTGTGTCCTCAGTCCTTGGCGTCTTAAAGACAGAAGTGCAATAAATATACTTGACTAATTGGTGATGTTTAGTAATAAATATTTTGATTCCATTCAGGCCAGGGTATCAGCCAGACATCACAATAATGCTAAGTTATGAATGGCTCCAGCACTAAGCATCTTAAAATAGCAATGAGGTACTGCTGTATATCTGTGGGTCGCCTGGTCTAGATGGGGGTGGGGGGCTTGGCCAACTCAGTTCCCCTTCCTGTGTTTCTCATCCTCTTCTGGGGACTGGCGTGGGCATCTTCTCCTGACACTGTTAACTGTACAGAAGTCAAGCAGAAATAAGCACAGCCTCCTGAGGTGTAGGCTTAGAACTGGAAACCGTGCCAGTTGGGCAGATCAGAAGTTAAGGGTAGAGAGAATTATAACCTGCGTTTTCAGTGAAAAACGAAGTAACTTTTGAGCTGTATGTCAAAGAGAGCGAATACAGGGGAAGGTGAAGGATTGGGACCATTAATGCACGCCCCACAGGCAGAAAGAATTTCCCATCAGGCATCCCTTCGGTGTCCTGTTGGATTGTCGGATCCCATTGGTTGTATCCTATAATCATGAATGCAGTATTCTAGACCAGTGGTCGGCAAACTCATTTGTCAACAGAGCCAAATATCAACAGGACAAATATTGAAATTAGGTATTTTGTGGAAATACCTAATATGGCCCCTTGAGTGTGGCTCTTCCACAAAATACCAAGGCCTGGGCGAGTCTATCTTGAAGAAGCAGCGTTTAGAGGAGGTTTACGTTTAAAAAATTTGGCTCTCGAAAGAAATTTCAATCATTGTCCTGTTGATATTTGGTTCTGTGGCGAATGAGTTTGCCGACCACTGCCTAGTCCATCACTTTCCCCTTAGACTTCTTTATTCGTGTTCATAGCACCCACAGGGGTGGGCACCAGTAGGTTCATAGTTGTGAGTATGCGAAACACAGAGTTAGTTCTATTATTTTTCATTTATTAATTATTATATTCCTGATGATTATTCTTAGCCAACTTTTGCCCACTCCTATATAGCTGCTTGAAATTGCATGGCATATTTTTATTACCCCGTTTTTATTGGTCGTCTCGCCCCTAGGGTCCAGTTTCTGGAGAGCAAAGCGGATCATCTCTCTTGTTCCTGCATCGTGAGCATCTAACACAGAGCCAGGCGTGTGGTGAGTACCCGATAAATATTTGGACAGTGAATACATGAATAGTAAACGCACGAAAGATGCTAACGGAGGGAAGGAGTCCTAAAACCAAAGGCAGACGGGCTGCCCGCGTGAATCATAAATGTGGTCCAGGGTCCCTTGTTGACAAAGTGAATTGAGTGATGCCAGTTACGCGCCTTGCCAAGGTGATTCTTCACCTTCGGAAGATTTCTACTGAAAGCTGGTTAAAATGGATCATCCTCCTACAAATATAATTCCCATTTACAACGTGGCGCTATGCAGACACCTTTTTTAGAGCATATGCGTTTTCTAAAAATGAATTCCAGGTAGGCCTACTGACGTTTCTGCGTCTGCTCTCTCATACCGGTTTGTTTGTTGTGTGGACTAAGAGCTTGGTTTATTAAAACGCTTCGCAGAAGGCGATTTCGGTGTTGGTTTGTGCATATATTTACATTCTTTTTTAAACTTGTGAATAGACTCATTTAAATGTGTTTGCACTCCGGGGGAACCATTGGAAATGTTACTTAAGATCGGGACTGGCTTTCTTCGCAAGTAGCCTGCATTGTGAACCGCAGGATTTAAGAGAGCTCTGTGTTCCAGTTTTTGTGAATGTTGAAACCTTGACTGTGGGGGCTGAGGACCTAAGGAGGGGGAGGCAAAAGTCATCCTTAGCCAATGGAGAAAACTTAAAACAAAACAAAAACTGTTCTAACCGGTTTGGCTCAGTGGATGGAGCATCGGCCTGCAGACTGAAAGGTCCCAGGTTCGATTCAGGTCAAGGGCATGTACCTTGGTTGTGGGCACATCCCCAGTGGGGGGCATGCAGAAGGCAGCTGATGGATGATGCTCCCTCATCGATGTTTCTAACTCTCTATCCTCACTTCCTTTCTGTAAGAAGTCAATAAAGTATATTAAATTTTTTTAAAAAAAAATATGCAGCAGAGTTAGTTGATAAGTGTAAGGGAGAGTATTCCATGGGAGGAAGGAAGTGTGGAAGGGAATGGAGAAAAGGTGGGATTTGGAGCATCGGAGGGAGGACCCCACACAGACCCCTCAGGCCATTGAGGAAGTTCACGGAGACAGATAAGCCAGGGCTCTGGACTGTAGGACAAGAAAGGAATCCTGCATTCTACCTCCAATGCAAGGGGAAGTTGTGGCATTTTTAATTTATTTATTATTTGTTTTTTAAAATACATTTTATTGATTTTTTACAGAGAGGAAGGGAGAGGGATAGAGTTAGAAACATCGATGAGAGAGAGAGACATCGGTCAGCCGCCTCTTGCATGTCCCCTACTAGGGATGTGCCTGCAAACAAGGTACATGCCCTTGACCGGAATCGAACCTGGGACCTTTCAGTCCGCAGGCCGACGCTCTATCCACTGAGCCAAACCGGTTTCAGCAGCATTTTTTTTTTTTAAAGGAGTGATATGATCGCATTTGTGGACAAAGAGCATGAGGGCTGGGAGTGAATGAGAGCAGGCTGGGTGTGTGGACATGAAGTTTCGCAGGAGGCAGGCTGCTGCCTTGGGCAGAGGCAGGGACAGCAGAGAGGGGTGGGTTCAAGGGGTGCTTTGGACAGGGAAGCCGGGCTCGCTGCTGCATTGGTCCTGGCCGGTGAGGGAGAGAAAGCTGTCAAGGGCCATTCTCACATGACTGACTTGGGCAATGAGGTCGACAGAGGTGCCTGTCGTGAAGGAGGACAGGTCTCGCTAGGGAAAGGCCAGGTGCGGCAGGGAAGGCTCGCCAGCCTGCAGAGTTATGACGCCCTGGAGCGCACGAGGGTCCTGTCCTTCCCGGGGCCCACAGGTGTCCTCCTGGGTCCGGAAGGCCACGGGGCCCGATGCTTTCCATTCGTTAAAAACAGAAACCGCTCCACTCTGGTCAAAAGACCCGCTTTCTGGACTCTGACTTTGGACAAGGCCTTGCCTCACGCTAGCCGCTCCTTCTCCTCTACAAAGAGGAGGAGTTCGTTCTGCATTCCCGGTTCCCTCTCAAAGCCCCGGCTGTGGATTGCGGTCACGCCAGGCACGGCGTTTTAACGCCAGGTCTACAGGGCGCCTCTGTAACGATCCCGTGTCCGTGGGGGTTCAGTGCAGGGACCCAGAGGAGACAGGACATGGGCGAGTGGCGATGGCTAGCTGTCACCCACACGCATCCAGGTCACCGCGGAGCTCAGTGGGCAGAGTGGCCAGCTTCCCTAGTGTTCTCATTCAGGGCCCTTTGTCCACAGCCTGTTGCCGTTCTTGTCATCCATGCATTTTCCACGTGTTCTCTTTCCTTCCTGAAATGGCCACACGGTTGCTCATCCTCATGTTCTCCTCTCAGAGGAGAGAGCAGCATCCCACCGCCCAGAGAACGGGACCTGGAAATCCAACGGCTCAGGTTGCAGCTCTGGTGGGGGCCCTCGCTTGCTGTGGGAGAACCTTTCACTGCGGGAGCCTCAGTTTCCACATCTCTAAAATGGTCACAACATCCGCGCCTACGGCCGAGAATGACTGTACCGTGGAAAGGTGGCAGTTCGCAGAGCCGGGGATAGAGTAAATATTCAGTAAATGCTTTCCTCCCTCTGCTCTCTCTTCGCCTCCGTGCCGCTCTTCATGACCTGTCACCTTCCAGAATTCAGCTAAGGGGTCAGATGTCTCCAAGAAAATCCCCTGACCTTTCCCTTCCCACAGAGAGTCATGCTCCTAAGAAGCATGACTGGGAAGAAAAATAATTTTTAAATGACAGGTCAGGTACTGTATCAGAGTTAGACCCACTGCGTGGGGCACAGAGCACAAAGGAAGGATGTTAAGAAATTATTTTTCTTCCTAATCACAGGGTCTTATTCCATAGGCTGGTCTGTCTCCCCCCTGTGTCTCTGCAGGAGAGAGGGAGACATCAATAACTACTGATACGTCGTTGTATCTCCAGCAGACAGGCATAGGCCACGTGTGCCAGGAATGTGTGCTATCCTTGGCTGCCAACTGGGATGTTTGAAAGAAGGGTTTTGGGAAGTGGTCATGGGGACCCCAGAGGAGGAAAAGAGATCTCTCAGGTGGCATCAGATTCTCAAGGAAGATGTGGGTGTAGAACATGAAGGGAGCAAAGAGTAAAACCAGCATGCCTTAGCTGCTGTGAGTTAGAGTCATCACATAGTCTTTCATACAGCACTTCTTTTGTAAAAAAATATATACTTTTATTGATTTCAGAGAGGAAGGGAGAGGAAGCTAGAAACATCCATGATGAGAGAGAATCATTGATCAGCTGCCTCCTGCATGCCGATGTGGGATCAGACCCACAACCTAGGCATGTGCCCTGACCGGGAATCGAATAGTGACCTCCTGGATCATAAGTCCATGTTCAACCATTGAGCCACACAGGCTGGGCTAGGACAAGCCCTTCTTCATTGACCAGGAAATATTTATCAAAACTTGCCATGAATGTGCAACCTGAAGTGCTCCCTTCCTGTAGGCCAGCGATCAGGGGGGGCAGGAGGGGTAAATGCTGCCAGTCAGTCTCATTTCTTCAAGCGAGATGAGTCACGGAAGCAAACATTGGAAGATGTTCTACAAAATAATCCATCATCTGATAAAACTGTTTTGCATGTGGCAGCTGTCTAAAATGCAGGCAGACTATTTTTTTTTTTCTTTCTCCAGCTGAAAGTTTGCATATGCACAAAAGATCCTGGGGGAAGACAGGGAGAGATGGAAGCCAGACTATCAGTGACAAGGAGGCGGGGTTTCCAAGCTGAAAGGCAGCTGAAAATAGCAGCCCGTCCCTCCCATCCCCTTCCCCCCAAACCCGGGGCCTCCCCCCCCAACCCCCCCCCCCTAACAGCCAGCAATTGCTTTGCCATGATAAACACCGTTTGCTCTCCTTTCGTTAACAATGTGGCTCCCAGCACACTTGCCTGCTTTATCTGGCCAATGTCTGTCTTAAAACTCTCACATCCTCTCTGGGAATCGAGGGCAGCAGTCCTGGCAGTGGTAATGCTAACCAGTTGCGAGCAGGGAGGGGCCTTCTCTCCATGTCACTGCTGAGTGCCATGACGCCCATGTGGCTGGTGAGGAAACACCAGGGCCAGGGGCTGAGCTGAATGCCCACGTCCATGCAGCTCAGACGTGGTGGTGGAGCGCGGGTGTCGAGATGGAACGTCCGTGCCTGGCGTGTCTCCGATGGCAGCCGGCAAGCATTCCGTCGGAGGGGCTGGTCACTTCCTGCAAACTGGACATCCAGCATCTCAGAATGCATCCACCTCCAGACACATCCTGTGGGGGGGTATTCCCACTGTGGGTAAGGGGCGGTGTCACAGGACCACCAGGATCTGCTCTGAGAATAGACGGCACTGGAAACTGTAGCAAGTCTAGTTGGAGTAGCACGTGCCTTGGACACAAGTCTGTTTCTGCTCATGTGGAAGCTACTGTTACTACTGCTGATTCTGCTACAACCACTGTGGATAGTCATGTGATAGGTGCTACTTGCAGGGTAGCTACTGTCTAAAAGGCACCTATTCCCTGGGCTGGACATCTGCCTTCTGCATACATTACGGTATTTAACCTGCACGCAGTCCTGGGTGGTCGATGCTATCCACCCTGTGTCACAGCGTTAGGAAACAGACTCTGGGAGGTGAAGTAATCTGCTCATTGATAGCCAGATAGTCATACTCAAGCCCTTGTGTGTTTGACCCCAACCGGTCATCTCTGTTTTGCAGAGCAGATGGGGGCTTACCAGGGGCTGTGGGGGGGAGGGGAAGGGGGAGGAAGAAGGACGCAAAGGAGAAGAGGGGACATCGAAAGAGAGACATAACCTAAACGAACCCTGAGCATGAGCCTGGTTTATTTTGGGGAAGAGATGATACTCTGTTCTTGAAATGTTCTCATTTCCCGTGCCTCCGGCTGTCCATTGTGGTTGTGCGGGTGGTAATGACAGGCTCATCTGTTTGATTCTTGCTCCGATGAGTCCCCCTAATTCTGTGGCCACTGCCCACATCTTCAGTGGGGGGGCGTGCAGGAGGCAGCTGATCGATGTCTCTCTCTCTCATTGATGTTTTTAACTCTCTATCCTTCTCCCTTCCTCTCTGTAAAAAAATCAATAAAATATATTTTTTAAAAATCTAGGAGGTGATCCCTAGCTGGTTGGCTCAGTGGATAGATAGAGCATCGGCCTGCAGACTGTAGGGTTCCAGGTTCGATTCCAGTCAAGGGCACATGCTGGGGTTGGGAGCTCAATCCCCAATAGAGGGCAGCCGATCAATGACTCTCTCTCATCACTGATGTTCCTAGCTCTCTTCCTTTCCCTTCCTCTCTGTAATCAATAAAATATATATATATTTTTTAAAAAAGGTTCATCTAAGCAATTTTGCCTCAGCCACGTCTGTCTGTCGCCCGGGAATTATGTATCTCTTTGGGGCGATCATGTGTACCATTCATTTTATTTTGGGGTGTTTAACCTCAGAGCTTGTGGTTGTTGTTGTGAGTTCTGGAGATGGGATGCTGGCACCTTGTCCAAACCCCAACTGCTGCCGGCAGCATCCCCTCCCCCACGTGCACATTTCTCCGGAGAGGAAGCTTGCTTTCCTCATTGTCTGCATCCCCAGAATTTCTAGCACCGAAGAACAGCTCAATAAATACGTCCTAGGGTCCTCTCCATGGAGGAGTCGATAACTACATTTCACACATTTTTCCACTACAAAAAGCGTTGCCTCTATAAAGTCTGTTATTAAAGACATCTTCCTGGGTTCCAGTAAATTAAAATTTCAGCAACTTCATCTGTCTTTCTGGAAACACGCTTGTAGTGCTTGGTATTCTCGATCCCGTTGTCCGCCGTGCGTCGTGCATCGTCTTGCGACGGTGCGTTTCTTAAAAGAGAATACCCATGGGAAGGATACTTTTAAAAATCCTTATTAGTATGGGGTGCAGCAATTAAAGCTTGAAATCGGAATTAAGGATTGTGCGTTTCGATGCAGGCGGTCGTGTTTAGATATATTAACATTGGGGTGAGGGTTTTCTCTGCAGGCACACAGTTGTCATTAGGAAATATAATACTTCTATTTTGCTTGATTCATTAGGACAGAGGCGTAACAAAATATATACTGTGCACGGGAAAAAGGCGCCATTTGCAAAAATTGTAAGTCATGGATAAGCGGGGGCCTGAATGCAAACACTCTGTAAGAAACTTGCCGAGTAAGGATGAAATTTGCTTTCCAAAATACTTACGGTAAAGAGAATGTATGCACTTGAAACACGAGGAAGTACATGCTAAGAACACAATTCACAGTTTAAATTAGTTCTCCTTCCAGCTTTCCCAATCTACCCCGGCTTTAGGTATGGTTAACTTTGGGAGATGTTCTGAGAATGATACAAAATAAATGACACATCACGCACAATATAAACATCATCATAGCTTCTGTTTTTAACTAGTACCCACACCTCCCCAGGATGCCAGGCTCCATGCTGAGTCTCCTTCATGGTCATCTGGTTTTATGCTCACAACACCTCTGCCAAGTAGGGACTGTTGTTGCTATTATTATTATTATTTCTAAAAAACTCATATGCAGTGAGACGCACGTATCTTAGCTCTGTAATTTTATACGTCTTGGCACATGTGTATAAAATTTATCCTGGCACTCCAGTCAAGCAGGTAACATTTCCTGCACCCCAGAAATAGATGCTGCTTTTAGCTCTGACTTCCAGATGAGCAAACTGTTCAAAAGAGTTTGTCTTCCCCACGCCACACCAGGGGTAAAGAGCAAAGCCGGAAGTCCACCCCATGTTTCCCCATGTTCCCCATTATGCTGTGCCAGTACACCCACTGCATGGCTTCAGCATTTGTAGATTCCTTCAGTGTGTGTGTGTGTGTTGTTTTATTTAACTAGAGACCCACTGCTGGATAGGGCCTAAATGGGCAGTCGGACATCCCTCAAGGGGTCCCAGATTGGAGATGGAGCAGGCTGGGCTGAGGGACACCCGCACTTGCACAAATTTTGTGCACCGGGCCTCTAGTATTTTATATTTCATGTAGCTTGTCACAATTCAATATTTTAACACAAGAAGAAGAAATGACAAGGATGAGGCACAGAGAAGCACACCGTGTCAAAAAGCGGAGGTGGAGAGTGGAGGTAAGGAACCATCATGCCAAGGGAGGGAAGCGAGGAAACAGAGGGTGGTGAGTGGCATGGATCAGTACCAGAGCTTCTGTCTGTCCCTGGAGCAAGGCACATTCAAACTGGGGCTGAAACACACTGATCCGACCTCAGGGGCCTTTCCTGGCTCTCCCTCTTTGGGTACTTTCTAGGGGGAATGGAGTCTGTATGTATACAGTATATTTTTATTAGAGATCCCAGTGGTTAACGTACACCTTCGCAGTGCCGCTGGACTGGCCGAGATGTGCAGCACATTTGGGACGCTTTTATAGAAAAGCTAAGACTGACTCTTCTAATAACTGTCGTCTGCAGCCTCTAGTTTTTCCATTAGGACAGCTAGAATAGCTCGTGGGATTGCTTTCTGTCCTGCCACAACAACAGGCACCGCCGTGAGCCAGTCACCGTGTGATGTATGCAGCGTATGATGTGGCCACAGGGAGAGAAAAATCTCTCCTCCCGCCACACCCTTTTGGCAGAGGGACATTTTGGACATCTCTTCCACGTTTCCAGGTCAGAGAATATCTTCCCTGGTGCGAAGGGAAAAGAGGTCATTTATAACCACGTCTGCTGAAATAATGGAGAGTGATCTCTTTGAGGGCAAATCGCATCTATAAATAATCTTAATAAGTCACAAAGAGCTGAGGTCATGCTTCGGATCTAATTAAGCATGGGTTTTTGTTTGTATGCTTTGCTTCCCCCTCCCCCTCACCTAGACACACACTAGATGCTTCTTTTTGAGCTTGGGATAGTCAAGGTAGGCTAGATTAAACTGTGATAATAAATGGCCCCTGATTCTAGTGACTCCAATGATGGGGGTTCATTGCTCTCTCCTATGCTGCATGTCCACTGAAGGTCCACTGTGGCCCTGTCCTCTGTCTTCATTCTGGGGCCCAGGCTAACAGCACGGATCTTCCTCGCGTTGTTCTGACCTACATGCAACCAGACGTTACTGGCCCAGCTTCTTCTGCTCGGAAGGGACTCATCACTGTGTGTGTCCACATTTCATTGGCAAAAGCAATTGGCTTGGCCCTTGGCATTTAACAGGGCAGGTGTAATCTTTTAGGGACAGCCCCTGCAACAACAACCATCATTGGCAAAGAATCGTCATGGGCGAGTGGTTGGACAAAGGGTCAGAGAGCAAATATCTTTACGGTTTTCCAAAACCTTTGTCTATTATTCATTGTCACCCAGTCTTGACCCCCAAACCAAGGCGGTGCATGCTATTCCCTCCTCTTTTCTTGTGGATGAGGAAGCCCAGAGCAGGCTCCCGCAGTCACCTGCCTAAAGTTGCAGTGTTGGTATGGGTAAGGGCTGGTGTTTGAATCAGTGCCCAACAGACTTCTAAGTCCTTGCTCTTCCTAAAGCAACACATGACTCCCACACTCACGTGTGGGCAAAGGGAAGCCTCCAGCCCTGTTGGGAAAGCCATGGTTCAGTAACACAGTAGACCTTGTATGAATTGTGCATGCAATGATGCAAGGAAATGGTGAAGCTGTAGAAGCAGAAAGATACTGAAAATGGCAAGGCTACTTCCCATGATGCATTTTCCATATGAAAAAAAAAAAAAAACACACGTGAGCCTCACTGACCATCAAAATAAGGCGGGGGGAGGGAGAGGGCATGGGGGTATCCAACTCTTTCAAGGAAAATGTTTTAGGGTTTTTTAAAAATCATCCTCTTTCCGGAGCATAGAAAATAGGACTAAAAACATGTACTTCTAGAACTGACAAGGAGTAAATTCCTATGGAGAAGTTTATTAACAATAAAAGAAAAGAGTTAACCAAGGAGAGCATTCATATCAGTGTGGAGTCAAACACTGGCCCAGGGAACCCAGTGGTGGAGAGCAAGCAGGCTTAACCCTCTGGAAGGCTATAGGAACAATATTTAAATCTTACTCAGCCCTAGCCAGTTTGGCTCAGTGGATAGAGCACCAGCTTGTGGACCGAGGATTGCGGGTTTGATTCCAGTCAAGGGCATGTACCTTGGTCAAGAGCACATACCTTGGTTACAAGGAAACAACCAATGGATGTTTGTCTCTCTCTGTCTTCCCCTCCTTTCCACTCTCTCAAAATCAATGGGGAAATATCCTCAGGTGAGGATTAGCAACAACACAAGCTTGCTCAGAGAGCTCACTCCGTTTTAAGGACATTATTTGAAGCAGTAAGAAATGATTTGATACAAAGGCTTATCCTACGGTAAATGAGAAGGAAAAAAATGGAAGTAGCCTACATGTCCAGTGATGGAGAGCTGGGTCAGTAAAATCTGACTCATCTGTGTGAAGAAAGGTTACTTCTCCTGTTAAAAGACTCATTTTTGACAAGTTCAAAATAATGGGTGAAGATGGCTTTCCTCTTAAGTGAAACAATTAGAATATAAATGAAATATATTGTAAGATCTTTACCCTAAGATAAATGAATAGAAAAATAAAAGGATATGCAGTTGGAGGAAAAGATAAGGAGAAAATGTGCACAAATGCCAAATCTGCTCTGATGTGGTACTAGAGGCCCAGTGCACAAAATTCATGCACAGGTAGGGTCCCTAGGCCTGGCCTCCGATCAGAGTCTTCCTTCCCCCGGCTGCCCACTGCAGGCCAGGTTCTTCCTTCGCTCTAAGCTGCCCTCTGATGGTCATTGCACATCATAGCAAGCAGTTGAACTGGTTGGTCAAACTCACAAAGGAACAATTTGCTTATTAGCCTTTTATTCTATAGGATTAGTGTTTGGGTATGTAGTCTGGCGGACCACAGATGATTATAGAATAAACATTCCCTTGGTTATTCTTCCAGGTGGCATTTATGGAGAGGTGAGGACACTGTGGACACATTTCTAGGCACAGCAGTGAATAAAATCAACTTAACCACCACCTGGTGCTGTTTAGGTTACAATGCGGGGAGGGCATAGAGAAACAGATACACACATAAGAGAAACAAATAATCACATACCGGGGTGGGCAAAAGTAGGTTCACATTGTGAGTTTACGCAGAACAGTGTGTGCTTGTATTATGATTTATCCTTGTACTATATGTTTTTCCATGTGAACAACTGTAACCCTACGTTTTCCTGCCCCGGTAATGTGTTAGTGGATGAAATGCCTCTGGAGAAAGTTAAATAGTAGAGGGGGTCAGGGTGCTTTGGATGGGGGATTATCTTCTACATGTCAGAAAAGATAATATGTGGGTAAAGGCCTGAGCAACAGCGGGCAGGTATCCAGGCAGGTACCTGGAGACAAGCATTCAGGCAAAGAGAACAGCAGATGCAAAGGCCCTGGGGGCACCTGGCATCTTCTAGACAAAAAAAACAGGAAGCCAATTGGAATTGAATGAAGTGAGTGAAGGAAAGTCATTGGAGAGGAGGCCAGAGGCCTGTGGTTGTTGGCAGGGGCAATCATGGGAGCCTTGTAGGAAGAGTTCAGGATTCTGACTTTTTTTATTGAAAGATATACCCTGGGCTCATGTGTGGCCTGGTCTTACCTGAAGAGGGTCATTCTGACGGCTGTGAGGGAAATAGATTGGGGGCAGAGTTGGCACAACCAAATTAGTAAGAAATCAGTAGCTAGGGCAGGGAGATAGCAACAGAAGACATAAAGTTCCAGAGGTGGCCGAAACCAGTTTGGCTCAGTGGATAGAGCATTGGCCTGCAGACTGAAAGGTCCCAGGTTCCATTCTGGTCAGGGGCATGTACCTTGGTTGTGGGCACATACATCCCAGTGGGGGGCATGCAGGAGGCAGCTGATCAATGTTTCTCTCTCATCGGTGTTTCCAGCCCTCTATCCCTCTCCCTTCTTCTCTGTAAAAAATCAATAAAATATTAAATAAATAAATAAATAAAAATAAAGCTCCAGAGGTGACCCTGACAGGGTTTGCGTGGGCATCGGAAACGGGATGTGAGGACAGGAGAGGACTCGGTGGTGGCAGCAAGGCTTGTGCACTGAGACCCTCAGATGTGGTCCTCAGAGAGAGGAGGTTGCAGAAAGAGCCAATCTGAAGGTAGGAGGAGAGGGAATGGAGGTTTTGGTTGGGGAGGGATTAATTTTGAGATGTTTAGTAAAATAGGCAGGCAAACACTCGAGTTCAGCACTCAAAGGGCTGAAAGAGAGAACATGGAGGTTAAATGTCTTGAGATAAGAGTTCCAGGGATCCCTTCCAGGGCACTTCCCCTTTTAGAGATGGGGAGGGTGAGGGGGAAGTGAAGCTGACAAGCAATGGCCAAGGACATAGGATGAGAGCTGAATGGGTTGCTGTACTAGAAGCCACGTTAAGCTTTTAAAGATGAAAGGAATGTGAGTGTCGGTGGCTGCTGATTTGATTTGTACGATGAGGACTCATAACTGACAATGGTCTTTGGCAGCAGAAATAATTGACAGGAGCCCTCGCTGGTGTGGCTCAGTGGGTCAAAGACCAGCCTGTGGACTGAAGGGTCCTGAGTTCAATTCCGATCAGGGGCACATGCCCAGGTTGTGGGCTTGATCCCCAATCGGGGTCCTGCAGAAGGCAGCTGGCCAATGATTCTCTTTCATCATTGATGTTTCTGTCTGTCTATTCCTCTTCCTTCCTCTCCGAAATCAATAAAAATGTATCAAAAAGAGAAGAAGAAGGAAAGAATTGACAGGAGGGGTGCTAGAGAAGAGGTCAGATTCAGAGGCCCGCTGGCCTCAGCACAGGGGGGAGGGGAGAGAGGAGAAGATGGTGAATGTGCATCCCCTTCTCAGAGTTCTGTTGTAAATGGAGGATGCCGTACCCAGCAGTAGTTTAAGGAGGCCTTGGTGAGATGGAGAATATTACAGGGTTTTTGTATCAAGATAGGAGTGATATGCCAAAACCGGTTTGGCTCAGTGGATAGAGCGTCAGCCTGCGGACTGAAGGGTCCCAGGTTCGATTCCGGTCAGGGGCATGTATCCTGGTTGAGGGCACGTCCCCAGTGAGGGGTGTGCAGGGGGCAGCTGATTGATGTCTCTCTCTCATCGATGTTTCTGGCTCTCTATCCCTCTCCCTTCCTCTCTGTGAAAAATCAATAAAATATATTTTTTAAAAAAGATAGGAGTGATAGAATAATTAAGGGGAAAATTAGGATAATGGGAGAAAGAAAGGAGACACCAGTCTAAGAGATATCCCTGGTGGGAAAGGGCCCAGGCACCCTGGAGAAGTGAACTGAGCTCACACGTCATCACGTGAGCAAAGACACAGCTTCATGGATATAGATGGCAGGTCCCGTGCCCTAGGTGTGATGGGCGCAGGTGCAATTTCTCGTCTGCGATGGCTTCTATTTTCTCTGCGAATCAAGAGAAAATGATGTTCTTTCCCCAAGTCACTAGCGATTCAGCACAGAGCCGCCTGGATTCCAGGTCCCAGGCTGCGTTCTTGCCACGGCACCGCAGCGGGAGCCCTCACCTTCTCCGGGGTAAAGACAGACTCTCGTCCACGTTTCAGACATCCTCACTGCGTGGGGATATTCTGGAGAGAGGTCATCATCCAATGATCAAAGCTTGCACGGGAGCCATTGTTCCCGGCCGAAGGCATCCGTTGAACTTTTCCACTTCTACAGCAGTCATCTCTTCGCCCATTTCCGAAGCACGAGATTCATAATAATAATAACCTCATCTCCATAAGCAAGATTATAGGAGGTCAGCCGCAACCGGTTTGGCTCAGTGGATAGAGCATTGGCCTGCGGACTGAAAGGTCCCAGGTTCGATTCCGGTCAAGGGCATGTACCTTGGTTGTGGGCACATCCCCAGTAGGAGGCGTGCGAGAGGCAGCTGACTGATGTCTTTCTCATTGATGTTTCTAACTCTCTTTTTCCCTTCCTCTCTGTAAAAAATCAATAAAAGAAAAAAAAAAGAAAAAAAAAGGTTAGGAGGGCAGTATCAGTGGAACCGCTTTGCAGATTTGTACCGGCAGGCTCAGCCGGAGCAGGGGGCTTTCTCACCCTCGCAGCCTGTGCTCCTCGCAGGGTTGACAGGGCTCTCTCAGGAGCTGGTCACCCTCCTTGTGAGTCTTATTACTCAGTTGCCTTTCAGTTTCCACAAACGGAAAACCCATCTCCGAGGATTCTACGGCCATAAACAGGTCCAAGACAGTTTAATTCACTGACTCGGCATCATCCCAACGGACCAGGTTTGTGCCAGCTTCGCCTGTTGCCGCGCTGAACTTGTAACTGTCCAAATAGGGCAGCCTGGCACAGGCAGCTGGCACCCTCATCCAGAGGCTGGTCTCGGGGAACATTCCCAGCCTGGGCTTCTTTAGCATCAAGGAAAACTCTCCTAAGAGCTTCCCAGATCCTGACTATAGATTCATCTATAGTTGTACCTCTACACACCCAAGCCATTCAGTTGGCAAGATGGATGAGACTAGCATGATGTGGTGACAGGTGAAGATTTGGACCATGAAGGTGAGGTGGGCTCAGTCTCTCTAGGGACGTGGCCACGGAGAGGATAATGGAGACAAAGATCAAGATGAGCAAAGAAGGGGCATGGGAACCTCTGCCCGTGGGTGGCCAGGCATCTCCTGTTCAAGTGGAGGGGCTAGGATTTGAACCCACATATTTAACTTACTTTTCCTCTTCCTCCTTCTTTTTTCCACCTTTTCTCCTCTCTCTCTTCCTCCCTCCTTTCTTCCTCCTCTCTCCCCCCGCCTCTCTCTCTTCCTTCCTCTTCCCCATCTCCCTGAACACACACTTTTGTTTTGAGCATTCTATCCGCGGATGCCAATTAGTTAAGCATAATTTCCACATGTAACACATTAAATTATCCCATAAAACATAGTTCCTGAGCATAGTATAGTCCAGTGGTCAGCAAACTCATTAGTCAACAGAGCAGCAAACCACGGCTCGCAAGCTGCATGTGGCTCGAGAGCCACAGTTTGCCAACTACTGGTATAGTCCATCTAAGATTAAGACTAGTCTAAGATTACTTCTCTCTCAGGACTTCATTGGTTTGGGATGAAAATCATTTTATCAAGTCACTTCAGAATAGACTTCTCATGAATCTACATCAGAAACTTAGAGTTATATTTGCAGATGTCAAGAAGCCCATTACCAGCCCTGGTGTTTATCGGATGATGACTCTGTATCAGTGAGACAACGAGTGACCGGTTTCAGGTCAATGTCCAGTTCTCTGCGTTTTTTCTTTTAAAAACCAAAACCTATTGAATGGCGAGTCAGCTGTCTACATAGACCAAAGGCTTTACTAGAGGCCTCAGGCTCTATCTGATGGCCCTCTCCCTCACCTGGCTGCAGCTCTGACCTTACCTGCTACCACCTGCTCTTGTCGGTTTCTCTGTGACGTAGCTCATGTGGTCATGCTTCCGGGCCTTTCAAGTGACTGATCCTTCGGCTGAAATTCTGTCACCTTGTTATGAAGCCTTCCTTGATTGCCGTTTTTGAAATGGTTCCTTTACTTTCCAACCCCTGGTATTCTCTAGTCCAGTGGTTCTCAACCTTTCTAATGCCATGACCCTTTAATACAGTTCCTCATGTATTAGTCTATGTCTAATCCCCCCCTTCCTCCCTAAGAAATCATACTTCATAACTGTAATTTTGCTATTGTTATGAATTATAATGTAAATACCCGTGTTTTCCGATGGTCTTAGGCGACCCCTGTGGAAGTATTTTTCGACCCCCAAAGGGGTCACAACCCACAGGTTGAGAACCACTGCTCTAGTCTATTTTCTGGGTTCTTTTCCTCCATAACACTTTATAGCAACTGTTTATAAAGTTGTATTTGTGTTTCTTTCCCGCACCAGAAAGTAAGCTTAAATAGGTTGATTTTTTTTTCTATTTTTATTTCTTGTTATACCCTAATTACTCATAACAATGCCTAGTATTTAGTAATCATTGTTTCCAGAATAAAGGAGTAAATTGTAAGCTTGGCTTTCAAGAAGCTCCCAGTCTATTTTAAAAAAATGCATGCAAACCTGTCAACCCATCAACTAACCAACCAACCAGCCAACTAATTGACCAACTGACCAACCCAGCAGTCATCCGCCCCTCCATCACCTGGGTCCCACTGCACTCACAGTGTGAGACTTAAGAACACAGGACAGCCCTAGCCAGTTTGGCTCAGCGGATAAAGCGCTGAGCTGCGGACTAAAGGGTCCCAGGTTCAATTTGGTCAAGAGCACCTGCCCAGGTTGCCGGCTCCATCCACAGAGGGGGGCATCTGGGAGGCAGCCAATCAATGATTCTCTCTCATCATTCTCTCTCCTCTCTCTCCCTCTTCCTCTTTGAAATTAATAAAAAATATTTTTTAAAAAAGATCATAGGACAGTTAAGCTGGCAGAGATACATTTCCAGTTCCTCCAGTCCAGCGTGATGTGCGGGACTTAAACTCTCTAGTCCTCTGTTCCTCCACCAGTGAATGGATTTCTTAGGGAGGAAGTGGGGGTGGGGGTAGGGTTGGGGGGGTGGGGATTAGACATAGACTAAGTGTTCAACACACATACCATTCTACAGTGGTACTTCGAGATACGAGTTTAATTCGTTCCGTAACCTTGAGGCGTGGGAAACTATGAGATGCTCGAGTCTCGGTAAACTGGTGGGTCTTGTGCAGCCGGCCGATCCGCACGATTACTCGTATCTCAACTGTTGCTCGTATTTCAAAGCAAAAATCGCTCGCTCGACGGCTCGTATCTCAAAAATCTCGTATGTTAGGGCACTCGTATCTCGAGGTACCACTGTATTACATATAAAACAGCTGGATTCAATGAGGGGTCAGCTGACCTCTGCCTGGGGAGTTCAGAGAAACAAAGAAGAAGTGAGTCTAAAAGCCAAGTGCTTTGTAGACATGTATGTGTCCATCATTTTCAAAAGGGTGAGGGCATGTGAAGCTTTTAGTTCCTTAAAATGTTTCAGTAGAGAGATGCCATTGTTCCTCTTTATCTCTAATAACCGATCCATGTTCAATGTGGAGTGATTGGTGTAGGATTGGCATCGCTTCCCAGCTGCTCAAACACCAGAAAGAGGTGGTGGGGAGTAACTAAAGAGGCATGTTTTGATATGTTTTTCACGACAGGGTCCCTCTTGTTTCACATGCAAGTGGGCAAACACCGCGAAGTGTAATCAAATAGACACGTTTACCTGCGATGACATATTAGGTAGGTGATTTCTACAATATCAACATATATACCATTTTGATGTGTGTCTTGCTTTCAGAGTAGAGAATGCAATGCTCTTTTCTTCCTTGTGCATGCATAACATGTAGACTCTTAGGCCGTGGGTCACCCAGGGCAGGTGCAAAGAGAACATTGGAGGTCAAAGCTGTGAGCTTCCATCCATGGCCATTTGTTTCTGTAACCAACACTCCGCTCATGTCACAGGAAGAGAAATGCACACGTCATTTCACTTAGTAACAATTATCTAGGAAATGTTGCATCATTATCGTTTTGTATTAGTTCTACTTGTGTTCATGTGAAATGGATGGAAGCTAAATTAAAAAGTGACATTTGGTCTATTTCTTAAAAAATTGTGATTTCTCAGTCTTTAAATACATTTCCTCGACTGGTGTTTTTATCTAGACAACCTTGCTCCTTTAATGTTATTTAAAATTAAATTTGTTCTCTGGTTCGTTGCAATGCTTAGCAAGTTAATACGTTTATAAATCATAATTAACTACTGTTCTCTGTTCTATTGCCCTTCCGAATTGCTTTCTTTTTGGCTTTTTTTTTTTTTTTTTTGGTTGTTGCTTTTTTTTTCTCTCTCTCTCTCCCTACATAATTTGCCACATGCATACTTTATTTTAGTGTTGGGTGCGTCTCATTTTCAAGGTGTGGTATGTAGCCATGTCATGAGTGATACACAGACGAGTGTGTGGATGTGCATACTTATATGTGTGAACACACGTGTTCATAAGTGCTGAACTGTACAGGGAGCATCGTTTTTAAAAGATCCTCCTTCGCTCTGTTGGGTGCAGTTCCGGAAACAGGTTCATTCCGGCACCCCATTAGGGACAGTGAAAGGAAGTCACATAAAGTGTAATGAATTATCAAACACTGCAGCACAGCTCTCACAGGTTCAAAGGGAGAGTCGGAGGGCCCCCCGTCATTAGGATTCTACTTGGGGAATGCTGGGGAGCTTCATTAGGTGGGAAACCACGGGGGGCGGGCGGGAGTCCTGCCAGCGCCCACCTCTTCCTTTTATCACATCACAGGGATCCTCCCTCCCGGATTATCTAGCGAGAGCTGTGATTTTAGCCACGAGGGGTGCAGAGGCAAGTGGTTATAATTAGCTGGTCCTGGGATAGACCTAATGGTGCCAAATGAGTGCAGGTCCCTCCTCGCCCTCTGACAAACCCCAGCTCATCATCATTCCTGTTTAACGGCATCACACACACACACACACACACACACACACACTCCTGTTTAACGGCATCACACACACACACACACACTCCTGTTTAACGGCATCACACACACACACACACACACACACACACACCTGTTTAATGGCATCACACACACACACACACACACTCCTGTTTAACGGCATCACCCCCCCCCCCCCCACACACTC
>PVJN01025559.1:0-29924 GCA_004026805.1 Lasiurus borealis | reverse complement strand
CACCTCTGGAGTGGGTGGCCCTGGAGTGGGCACCTCTGGAGTGGGCGTCCCTGGAGTGGGCGTCCCTGGAGTGGGCACCTCTGGAGTGGTGGCCCTGGAGTGGGCCTCCCTGGGGTGGGCGTCCCTGGGGTGGGCGTCCCTGGAGTGGGCATCCCTGGGGTGGGCATCCCTGGGGTGGGCGTCCCTGGAGTGGGCATTTCTGGAGTGGGCACCCCCGGAATGGGCGTCCCTGGAGTGGGTGTCCCCGGAGTGGAGTCCCATGGCCAGCGCTCTCTGTCACACTCTCTTCCAAAGCCCCTGGAGGGCTCTTCTCGCTCTTCTCCAGCAGACCTGGGGGACTTGCACCAGTGCCTCGCCACCTGCAGAAAGCTGGGACCCCATCTTCCACTGTAGTGCAGCCCTCTTAAAATCCCAGCAGGCTGCTTAGGTGTTCCACTGCCATCAGCCTCAGGAGCCCACCAGCATGCCCGCGGGGCAGCTGGAGACACAGCGCTCCGCCATTGGTCTCTGCTTTCCCTCCTGTCGTTCTTTCTAGACTGGACACACCGGGCTTCCTTGGGAAGGCCTCGCCATTCATCTCGGCCATGAGTCGTTTTTGCCCTACTGAAAGGCTTTCCGGGGACCCCTGTACTGGTCTGCAGTTGGACCCAAGGAGACTTCATCAGTTAAAACCCATTTTAAAGATTTTCCTGGCTCCTGGTCTCAGATTCTCTCAGCTTTCTGGGCTGTTGTTGGGGCTGAGGCGTGCCGGGCTCTTCCTGCTGCAAGACCTTTGCTTCCCTTTCGCTGGGGCTGCGAGTGAGTCTCTTCTTGAGCTTGTCTCTTCCTACTGCTCTTTGCCAAGTGGGACCCATCGCGCTCCAACTCCTTCCCCTGAGCCGCGAGCTCATGTTTACGAGCTGCATCCAGAGTTCCTGCAGGTTTGACCGAACTTTTGCCACCACACAGTACAGGCTCCCCTTTCTGGCACAGAGTCCGCTTCCGTGTCTCCTGCAGAGGCCGAGCCAATGCTTCATGTTGTGGGTTTTCGTTAGAGCCCCGGGTCCCCTCGGGCACCAATTCCTGTTAGTCTGGAATAGGCTGGGTTATGTTTGGGGAATAAATTAAACTCCAGCTTCCCATGGCTTAACCCGACAAAGGCTGACTTTTTGCTCATGCTCGCATCCATGAGGGTCACAGGGTGCTGGCTCCAGGTGGTCGTCCAGGAACCCTGGTTCTTGGCAACACCACCACCTTGCAGCGGCGCTGTCTGGAAGCCACGACACCCGGGTCTTCAAGCAGGACGGAGGCTGACCAGAGAATTCCCTGGGTGTCTTCCAGCTGGAAGCTCCTGCGTTATATAAACTCCTGGTTCATTGGCCAGAATGAGTCACATGACCCTCCTAGCCCGGGGGTGTGCTCGGGATTAAAAGGCTGGTTGGTGGGCATTGCTGCCTTTGGTGCACTGTCCTCAGACATGGCACGGGAGACACTCCATGTGGCTTTCAGCTCTGGCACATTTCAAGGAGACAGCCTCCTCCGTGACCCAGGGGGGCTGTTTATTCGTTAGGGGCATGAAAGATGAGCTGCTTCTAAATGTCCTGAACTTGCTGCATCAGCCGGGCCAGGCTGGAACCTGTGTTCTGGTAGACAGTGCTAGCCCCGTCAGGGCCCAACACATCTTCTGTCAAGAGCTGCCCTTAAAAGGGACCTACGGCCTGTGACCTTGTCCTGACTCCAGGGTAGCCTCTCAGCCAGTGGCTCATCTGACCACAGCTGCCGCCTGATTCAAAAGTAACTGCCCAAGCAGCTCACCAGCCAGCCCAAAAGCCCTGCCCTACAGCCCGACAGCTCTCCCCCAGTCCTGCGTCCTGTCCTGCGTCCCCAGGACACACGCGTGCACGCAAACCTCCAGAACACACACCTGGGACTGTTCCCAGGGGAGGACCGTAGCCTCCTGTATTCCACACGCATTCTTGTGTCAAACCTGGGCTTCGTGGGGGTGGGCAGGAAGCCCCTGGTTTTTACAACCACAGGAGCTGGCTCCCTCTGAGGACAAGAAGCGGGGTTCCCCCCTGAGGTGCAGGTAGAGCTGGACGGGGTTTTTTAATTGCGCAATTCAAAGAGTTTAAGATTCTATAACCTGAGCTGTACTCTGAGCCACAGCCTTCTGTGACTTAGGTATGCAGAGCCCAGGGCCTTGTCCAAAAAACCTCCTGGAGACCCCTGGATCCCCAATATGACTCACTAGGGTACATACAACCTAATTCCTGCTACATCTCCCTCCAGTCGTAAGCACACACCCTTCCATCCCAAAGCACTCCCAACCTTCCATGCCCTGCAGGTCCTCCCAGCCTTTGCACATGCTGTTCCCTCTGCTAGACACACCCTTCCCCACTTGAACTCCATCTCCTTTTCCAAGATACAACTCAAGCTCCACCCCTTCTGTGGCGTCATACCCAGCTCTCCCACTGCCACACCATCAGGCCTCCTTACCATCTTCCCGTGGGTCTAGAATTGCCCTCGTTTCCTCACCTTGGGAGGATTGGTTGATGCATGCGGCCTTTTGCCTGATCCCTGGGGCCAGGAAGGATCCCATGAAAGCAGGATGTTGGCAGAGTCAGCCGGTACCCAGGGGCTAACCTGGGCCTGGCATGAGTGTCCATCGGTGAGGGTTTGTTGAACCAATAGGTGGAGGGAGGGGTGGTTTAGGGGGTGCATGATGATTAACTGCTTGGCTAAAGGAATGGTGATTGCTTGCAAGAAAGAGGGAGAGAGGGAAGAGAGGATGAAAGAAGGGAAGGGATGGAGGGGGGAAGAAAAAGAGGGAGGGAGGAAAGAAGACGGACTGCCCCTCCATCATTCGAAGTAGATTATGATGGTGACCCAGGAGCTATTTTCATAGTTTCAGAAAAAACTAATAGAAATTGTACATGAACCAAAATCAGAGTGACTTTAAGGTCAAGTTTCACTGCTTTTGGCAACAGTTGTGCTGATTATCTCATGCTCTGATTGGCTGCCATAAGTGTGTGTGATGAATAAGGAATGAGGAAGCTGTTATCATTTAGTAGCAAAAAAGAAAAGAAAAAGTTTCAAAACTTAAGATCCAAGAGGGTATCAAATTGAGGGGGGCAAGACTGAGAGCCTCTCTTCCAGTGACTTGCCACAGACATAAAAGCAGAGAGATCTGGTGCTGCAAGTTGTTCTTATGTTTTATTTTATTTTTTTATTTATAAAAAGCTCTTATAGGAACAAACCACTTCAGTTTTCTGGGTTTTAATTTCACCACCTTTATTGATATCTTTAAAAAATATGTTCTATTGATTTTTAGAGAGAGAGGAAGGGAGAGGGATAGATAGTGAGAATCATTAATCAGCCACCTCCTGCACGGCCCCTACTAGGGATCAAGCCCCAAGCCCCTGCATACACCCTGACCAGAAATCAAACTGGGTCAACGCTCAACCACTGAGCAACCCTGGCCAGGCTGTTACTGAGTATTTCTAAAGCAAGGCTGGCAGTTTGGTAAGGGACCCAAATAAAATACTATAAATTGCATGTTTCCAGACTAGCAGTGAACACTACTTAGAAGTGGCTCTCAAGTGAAATGGGCACAGGTTTCAGGCTGTGGCCTCTGCTCTGGGGTCTCTGTCGCCACGGACAGGGCCGGAGCTGGAAAATGCCAGAGCTCTGTGCCTAGCTGGCTCAGGCCACAAAGGAGCTGCTGCTCCATGCCGCCTGCAACACAGGAGAGACTGTAGAGGGGGTGGGACTTCAAGGTCCTCTGGGCAACGCTCCTCGTGTGCATGAGCCCTCTTTGAACGCCTCCCCTGATGGGGAGCTCACTGCGGTACAAGCAGGAGCCGTTGGGCAGTGCTCACTGTCCGGATGAGGGGAGGGGCCCATCCCTCTGCTGCTTTCTGGACCACATCTCATCCAGTCTCCCGGCAGCCCTGTGAGGCTCTCATTGCTAAGTTCTTGATAGATAGACACTGGGGGCTCCCAGAAGTTAAAAGAACCAATTCAGTGTATGTGTGTATGCAGGGGGGTGGGGGAAGGTGGAGGAAAGGGGAGGAGCCAAGTACAGATGGTCTCGCTCCAGGGCCCAGCCCTCCTGTGACTCCACACTCCCCAGCAGCGAGCTGAGTTGCCCTCAGTCAGGAGCGTTCCTGTGTTAGGCGCATGGCCATTCTCGGTCTGGGAGCGAGGGAGTGGAGGACGGTCCACTCGCCCTGTGCCTGAGCCAATTGCCAGGATGAAACATCAGCGGCCAGAAGGCCCTTCTCGGTCTGATGTGGCCTGTGATGTCTGCAGGTTAGGATATTTTCATCACAGGGGGTTCGGGTTGTGTGTATTTTGTTTTGTTTGAGGGCACTAGGGGAGGGGGTCCTGGGGTGCTCAGAGGGGTAAACATCACTTTATCTAAAAACTACAGGGAAATGTTTCATTCCCCACCAACGCCAGTGAGGGCTGCTCTCAGTACACATGTCGGTGTAGACACCAGAGATGTCACTCAGCGAGTCGTGGCATCCTCCATCCCCAGCACAGCGCCAGGAAAGGAAGCACGTGGCGCCTTCGTGGGTGGCACGGTGCCGGCCTGCCCCGAGGCGGCTCCTCTGCATCTCCGCACCGGCCTGCGCTAGCTCAGCGAGGAAACCGAAGCTTAGGAGGCTAAGTTAATTTTCCCAAGCGGGGTAATCAGATGGGTTCTCTCCAAGCCTCTGGTCACATTTGGTAACAATTTGTTGACCAAAATTGAATGAGTGATAAAGCCCAAACCAAAATCAAAACAACAACAAACGAACAGAACAAAAAGATATGAGGTGAAAAGTTAATTGATTATGTATAATCTGTAGTATCATCTTATAATTCGCATTATGTAGCTCTTACAACTTCTTTAAAAATGTATTTTTGCACTCTAACAAATGAAAACAGCCTGTGTGTGCAGACACACACACACACACACACACACACACATACAGAAATCGCTGCTTGACTTATCACACACTTGGCTGAACTCGGTGGTCCAGGCAGCACTCAGAGTCTGAAGCATCCTTTCTGCACCAGCGCTGACCCAGGCATTGAAGCAGAACACTGAGCCTCATTAACGAGCTCGGGCCTGCAGTGTCTCCACTGAAAAAATATTCCCACTTATCAGGCGATGGAATTTCCTCAAGGGACATGAGCATCGTGTCCAAAGTGTGACTGACTCCAAAGGACAATCAGGCGGCGCTCTCCCCAGAAACACCGTGGCTGGTGACAGGGTCAGCGTCCTGGGCTGATACAGCAAATGACCGCAAACTGGTGGCTGAAGACATGATTAGCTGTTTCTCGCACAGCTCTGGAGGCCGGAAATCCAAACTCCAGGTAGTGGCAGGGCCGCCTTCCTCTGGAGGCTCTCGGGGAGGGTCCTTCCTGCCTCAGCCAGCCCTGGTGGCCTTGGGTGTGCCTGGGCCTGTGGTGGCCTCACTCTAATCTCTGCTTCCGTTGTCACCTGGCTTCTCTGTGTCTGTGCTTCCCCTCGTCTGTCTGGTACAAGCACACAAGGCCTTGGATTTAGCGTCCACCCTTCTCCAGGACAAGCTCATCTAGAGATCCTTGACTGCATTATTGAAGGCCTATTTCCCAAAAAGTTCACGTTCACAGGTTCTGGGGGTGAGGATGGAGGCAGTGGCCACGGCAGATCAGCCTTTCTCCTGCCAAAAGGAGGTTCCTCCTGGCCGTGGCCCCCCAAGGCGGCGAGCTCACATGGTGGCTATTAACCACGCTTTGCTTTAGCATCTCACCACTCGGGGGAGAAGCTCGGGAGCTTCTGAGGGGGCACACGGGTGACTCTGTGAGGGAGTGGTTAACCCAAACTCCCAGAGCACCTGGGCATCTGTGATGAAATCTAGGTTCTCAGGCGTCTGCAGCCCTTGACTCTATGCTGTGCCCACAGGGAAATGGCTGAAACGGTGCTCATCTAGCCGCACCTGCCAGGTGATCTGGTGTCATTGAGGGATGGGCAGGGTCCCAGGGACACTGAATGGAAAGGAAACCTGTCGCCATCAGTCCAACTTCCTTATCTGCGGGTGAGGAAACTGAATCCAGGAAGGGCAGGGATTTGCCCAGGTCAGCAGCCAGGTGCATCTGACCCTCCCCCTCCTCATCATCATCCTCCCTCTCCTCCTCCTCCTCTTCCTCCTCCTCTTCCTCTTCTTCCTCAACCAGGGCAGCGCCGTGGTCTCGCCCTCTGCCTGGCCTGTGCTCAGGCCCTCACACATCACCTCTCACCTCCCCACCGCCTAGGGCCTCACCCTCCATCCTCATCTCCATCTTCAGGCGGTACCACTGAGGCTCCGAGAGCTGAAATTGTTTCTCAGAAGCCCCACTTCTCACAGGGAGCTGTGAAGCCAGGATTTTACTGTAACATGTCCAGACTCCCGAACATGCTCCAAACCCGGGGTGGACAAACCGCAGCTCCCAGGCCGCACTGGAGCGCCGCCCAAGACCTCAGTCGGATTATGTTCACCCACCAAAACCAGGAGGTTTCTCAGGAGAATGCATAAAGCTGCATTGGAACACAACCATACCGTTCTTTGTTTCATTTTCTTTTTGTTAATCTTCACCAGAGGATGTTTTTCCCATTGCCTTTTAGAGAGCGTGGGAGGGAGGGGAAGAGACAGAGAGAAACATCGATGTGAGAGAGACACATTGATGGGTTGCCTTCAGCTTACCCCCGACCAGAGCCGGGAATCGAGCCTGCAACCGAGATACGTTCTGTATATTACACTATACTGCACTGTATAAGGTGGGGCAAAAGTAGATTTACAGTTGTGAGTATGTGAAACACAGTTTATTCTTGTACTATTATTTATTAATTATTGTTATTGCTTTCTATGTGAACAACTGTAAACCTACTATTACCTTACCCTGCATAATATATTTTATCAATTGCATTAATTATACATATCATGTTCACTGTATATTCTGCCATTCATATCAAAGATTTAAGGCTTGTCATTTATGATTTCTGAGTCTATTTTTACATTTGATTCTCAAATGACATCCACCAACAATTAATTTACATGGGACCAAACACTCCCTAAAGATGACGGCCTTACCTTGCTGTTTCTATTTCCAAATGGATTATCCTCAAGTGACCAAGTTAGGAGGAGGTGGAGGAGGAAGACGAAGAAGAGGAGGAGGGAGGGGGGAGGAGAAATAATGAAAAAGCGCAACAGCTTGACGTGCCACGACATTTGAACCATCAGGTCTGTCTGCGCTGCTTTTCGACCTATGCTGGGAAATGTGTGCCAGCACAGACTCCTCTACATCAATAACGCATCTCCCCATCCCCGACGGGAAGTGACATGACAAAAGCCGGAAAGGACATCAGACACTGTGCTTGGCAGCCACATGCACACGTGGAATTACTGTCAGAGTTCAAAGGAAGGGCGGGGAGGTGGGGGCGCCGGCCGCAGCATCGCCCGTAATGCTTTCACCTCATGGGACGAGGCACAATGACAGCCGCTCTGACCCGGCCACCGGCTTCGTGACACCCACGCCGATCTGGCAGGGTGCCTGTGGGGCTGGGCTTGGTGGGCAGCACGGTTCCTGGATGTCCCCTGCCCCCCTACCGGCCACCCCAGCTCACCTGACTTCCACGCCAAACAACCTTTCCAGGAGCAGGCGGTGCGGCCCATTGACTGTTTTCTTGGCCGGCCTGCACACTGACTCCCTCTGGCCTCGCTCTGTGCCAAGCATGAGGATGTTGTCTCGTGTCTCTTGTATGGCCTGGCAAGGTAGAAGCTGAACTGACTCACCATCTATGGATGGGGAAACTGAGGTGAATCAAGGTTACTTCATGATTCAAACCCAGAGGTTTCTTCATTCATAGCCACCAGGCTTCACTGTCTCAACCAAGAAGCCTTCTTGGGAGATGCAGCCAACTAAGCCGAGGCAAGGTTGAATCTGAGGTGTGAGGGGCTTGCATCTCTGGATAAAACAAGCGATTGAGCCCTCACTTGGGGATGGAGTTGCATCAACTTTCAGGTAATAGGGGTCCAGGGAATAGATCAGCAACTGGGTGCAGTCTCCTCTAGCAAAACAAGTGCCTGGGCTCAACCATCTGACTCTTTAAACTGCCTGACAAACTCCTACTCATCCTTCAAAACCCAGCTTAAATATTCCTTCCATCATAAAGTCCTCCCTGTTCCATAAACAAAGGTAATCAACCTTCCTTTGAGCTCCTGTGTTGTATGTGCAGTGCCTCTGCTATGCCTTGTAGGTGTGTGTCTCACTGTCCAGCACGGTGAGTTCATCGAGGACAGGAATTCTGTTTCAGGCACTTATAGATCTCTAGCTTGTATGAATAGGAGCAATGTTAATAATAACCAACATTGTTTGAGCACATACTAGGTGCTGGGCATTCCTCTAACATGTTGTATGTGCTAATCCTGAAAATAACCCTAAAAGACCAGAATGATATTATGCCCATGGCTAGGCTTGGAAACCACACTAAATGGTTTGAATCTTTGCTATGCCTGTGATCTTGAGTAAATTGCTTAACCTCTCTGATATCAGGATTCTCATCTGTAAAATAGAGATAATTACAGTAGCTACCCAGCGATGTGCTGGAACAGTTACATTTTAGTAAAATTTAAAAGTTTGCCATTATTAAAAATTAAATTATGCATACTTAGACATTAATAAACTATGATAAAAACAAAGGTAATAAATACTCAAAACGAATCACTTCCTACTTATTTTAAAATATTCTTTCTATTATCCCTTGGGTTGTTTATGTCTATTGATTCACTATGATGAAAACAGGCAACAAATAGTGAGCTACTGCCCATCTTCTCCTGACTCCACGTTCAATGACCTCACTCTGGGAGCTCGAAATTAGCCAAAAGAAGAGTATTTACACCGTGGTAATTAGCAGATGCTACAAATCAGTTTTTTCACTGCCAGAGAGCTGGTTATTGAGCTTTTACCAGCACACTACTCATAGTAAACAGTCATATGCGTTAGTCACTATTGTCACTGATAAACCATAGTAAGTAAAGAACCAGCCAAAGGTATGGAAGATCCATATATGGTTCCATTCACTGCAGCTCCATAGCGGGCTCCTGAACCAGGTAGAACTCAAGGCACACCACAAAGTAGGGGCCAATAAATACTTGTTGGGTAAATTAGCAAACATCAGATTAATGGGTCTTATTAATGATAAGACACATGATAAGACAAAACAGGGCATGATGTGCATGACACTTGGAGATTTCCAAAAGGCAACCACCTCTCTTCTACTTTAGTCTCACTATGAGATGAGCAGAGGAAGCACACTTATTTATAGATAAGAAAACTGAGGCTCAGAGAGGTATTGACCTAAGCTCATTACTGTTCAGACCGGGAGCTTCCAGTCCCAAGCTGTGTTTTCCCTCAAAACCAGGCTAAGAGAGAGGGTAGGGAAGATGAGGTTGGGTTCCAATAAGTGAACATTCATTCATTATCTTGGCTCTGCCACTCTCTAGCTGTGTGACCTTGGGCAAGTTTCTTAAGCTTTCTGTGTCTTAGGTTTGCTCTACTGAAAAACAAAACAGGGAAATCATTGGCAGCCTTCTCTATGATTGTTGCTAATTAATCGAGGTAAAAATGATTCTTTGGATATTATACCAATTGGGTGAAATCATGTGAGAAACAGCAAGCAAGGTAAAAGCTAGAAAAACATTGTCACTTTGGTATCTTTTGTGGCATGGCTGGCTCTCTTCTTTGAAAGGCAATCTACTAATTTGGGGCAAAGATGGGAAGTGGTTAACTAGGCTGGAAGTTGGAGATCCTGAATTGGTCCCAGGTATTCCCCGGGGACCAATATTATGTGCTGATGCTTTAAAGTTCCCTCTGACTTGATGGCTACATGGAACAACAGCTAAGAGGGAGAGTGTTAGATTCCCATGGACATTATGCAACTAATAGGCTTGTAGCCTTGCTCAGCTACCTTATTCTCTAAATCTCTTTATATCTGTAAAATGGAATGACAAAGAAAATCAACGCTATAGAGTTTTTGTGAGTAGGGAATCCTATCTAATAAAAGAGTAATATGAAAATTAACCATCACTCTGCTACACCCATAAGCCATGCCCACCAGCCAATCAGGAGCATATATGCAAATTAACCCCAACCAAGATGGCTACAGTCATGGAGCAAGTAGGAGGGAGGCTTGGGTTTCCTCGGTGATGGAGGAAGCCAAGCTTTCCACACACCCTGGTGGGCCCAGGCCCCCACTCAAGGCTACAAAGTTTCAATTATAGAAGATAAATAAATCTCAACAAAAATGGCGGCAGCCATGGAGTTGGAGAGAGCAGGAGGCTAGGGTTGCCCCTGGCGATGGAGGAAGCCAAGCTTCTGCAGCCCTGACCTGTCTTGGCCTCCACTTAAAGCTACTAAAGTTTCAATTATAGAAGATAAATAAATACCAACAGAAATGGCTGCCACCACAGAGTGAGCAGGAGGCTTGGCACTACTCCAGGCTACAAAGTTTCAATTGTAGAAGATAAATAAATCTCAGATACCAGGGCATTCACTTGGGTTGCCAGGGGGTGTGGCCATCTTGCAAACCACCACAGGTTCCTCACCCAGGCCACTCTATGCCTCAAGGGAACCCCCACCCTGATCTGGGACACTCTTCAGGGCAAACCAGCTGGCCCCCACCCATGTACCAGGCCTCTATCCTATCTAATACAAGAGTAATATGCAGCCAAAGCTGGTTTGGCTCAATGGATAGAGCATCGGTGTGTGGACTGAAAGGTCCCAGGTTCAATTTTGGTCAAGGGCATGTACCATGGTTGCAGGCACATCCCCAGGAAGGGAGGGTATGTGTGCAGGAGGCAGCTGATCCATGTCTCTCTCTCATTGATATTTCTAACTCTCTATCCCTCTCCCTTCCTCTCTGTAAAAAATCAATAAAATACATTTTTTAAAAAAGTAATATGCAGATTGACCATCACTCCAACACACAAGATGGCTTCCCCCATGTGGTCAAAGATCCTGCCCCCATGTGGACACAAAATGGCCACCACAAGATGGCCAGCAGGAGAGGGCAGTTGGGAGGGTCCAGGCCTGCAAGGGAGGGCAGTTGGGGCCAATTAAGCCTGCAAGGGAAGGCAGTTAGGGGTGACCAGACCTGAAGGGGAGGGCAGTTAAGGGTGACCAGGTCTGCAGGGGAGGGCAGGCTGACAGGGGAGCAGGTTGGCATCAATCAGGCTGGCAGGGGAGTAGTTAGGGGGTGATCAGGCTGGCAGGAAGAAGTGGTTAGGGGCAATCAGGAAGGCAGGCAGGTGAGCAGTTGGGAGCTAGCAGTCCTGGATTGTGAGAGGGATGTTTCAGATTGGAGAGGGTGCAGGCTGGGCTGAGAGACACCCCTACACACACATGCATGAATTTCATGCATGGGGCCTCTAGTCCAATATAATAAAATCCTAATATGCAAATAGACCAAACAGCAAATGACTGGTCACTATGATGCACAATGACCACCAGAGGGCAGATGCTAAACACAGGGGTGCACTGCTCAGCCAGAAGCCAGCCTCATGGCTGGCGAGTGCAGCGATGGTGGCAGGAGCCTCTACCACCTCTGTGGCAGTGCACAAGGGCTCTAGTTTTAAAATAAAAATGTTCCTATAAGGTATTTTAGTCTATGGAAGCAGATACCAACCCTGGCTGTACATTATAATAATCTGGGGAGCTTTAAAAAAAGCCACTGTGCCCCATCTTGATGATGGTGATGGTGATGGTGATGATGATGATGATAATGGTAATGACCGTGATGATGGTGAAGGTGATAGTGACAATGATTATGGTAACAGTAATGGTGGTGATGGTGATGATGACAATGATGATGGTGATGGTGATGTGCTGTGCTGACTGCCTGGAATGTTCTTTTATGATAGCTTCTCATGGCTCCTTCGCTTATTTCTTTCATGTCTGTACACCAATCAATCCTTCCGTCACACCCCATACAAACTCTTACCATCCCCCATTTTCGGCAAACACTTTTTTGTTGCCTGTGTCTCTAGCTCATATTATAACACACATCAAGTTGTCAATCTGGTCTCTGCACCAGATTATAAACCCCTGTTTATACTTCAGAGTTACTCTGCCTAACATGAAGGAGCTTGGGTGGCCATGCTCCTGGGGCTTGGGAAGCCAGCACTTGGGGTCTACCAACATGCTGGGCAGAGAAGAGTCCAGTGACCAGAGGACAATTCAGGCAAAAAAAGAACATGACAAGAATGAAAGAAATGGAGGAAAGAAAATTACTGGACATAGAGTTCAAAACCACATTTATAAGGTTACTCAAGAATCTACAAACTGCCAAGAAACTTAGTGAGAACTCTGAGAAACCTAGTGAGACCTTCAAGGATCTTAATGAGAATGCCAAAAAAAAGGAAAAGGACAGTCATAAATTAAGCATACACTGTCTGAAATAAAGAATAATATACAGAAATCCAATAGGACTAGAGAACCCCAAGAATCAAACCAAAGATCTGAAATATGAGGAAGCAAAAAACATGCAACCAGAAAAACAAAAAGAAAAACGAGTCCAAAAGTGTGAAGATAGTGTAAGAAACCTCTGGGACAACTTCAAGCATACCAACATTAGAATTATGGGGTTGCCAGAAGAAGAGAGAGAGCAAGATACTGAAAACCTACTTGAAGAAATAATGACTGAAAACTTTCCCTACCTGGTGAAAAAAAAAATGGACTCACAAGTCCAGGAAGTGCACAGAACCCCAAACAAAAGGAATCCAAAGAGGACCACACCAAGACACATCAAAATTAAAATGCCAAGAGCAAAAGACAAAGAGAGAATATTAAAAGCAGCAAGAGAAAAACAGTTAGTTACCTATAAGAGAGTACCCATACGACTGTCAGTTGATTTCTCAACAGAAACTATTCAGGCCAGATGGGAGTGGCAGGAATATTCAAAGTGATGAACAGCAAGAACCTACAATCAAAACTACTCTACCCAGCAAAGTTATCATTCAGAATTGAAGGTCAGATAAAGAGCTTCACAGACAAGAAAAAGCTAAAGGAGTTCACCACCACCAAACCAGGATTATATGAAATGCTGAAGGGTATTCTTTAAGAAGAGGAAGAAGAAGAAAAAGGTAAAGATAAAAATTATGAACAACAAAGTGGTAACAAATGAAGTGAATCTAAAAGTCAAGTGAATAAAAAATCCAATTAACAGAATAAACTGGTGAATATAATAGAATCAGCGGCATAGAAAGGGAATGGATTGACAATTCTCAGGGGGAAGAGGGTGTGAGGGGTGCGGGAAGAGATTGGACAAAAATCATACAGCTATGGATGAGGACAGTGGTGGGGGTTAAGGGTATGGGGTGGGGGTGAGGAATCAGGTGAAGGGGAGCTATGTGGGAGAGAGGAACATCTGTAATAAACTGAACAATAAAGATTTATTTTTTTAAAAAAAGAGCAGAAAGGCTAGACCCAGAGGAAAATAAAATAAAAGCACGATCATGTGTGTACACTCACACACACTCACACTCCTGCATACACTCATATTCACACACACACATTTCACACTCACATTCACATACTCACACACATTTTTACACTCACACTTTCATACACATGCACCCTCACATTTTCATACACATTCACACACTCTACATACTCATTCACACTCACACATGCACACTAACACTCTACACACACATTCACAGACAACCTCACATCCTCACACATTCACACTCACATTTTACACACTCAAGTACACTCACACATGCACGCTCACACTCTACACACACTGTCATACACACTCTCACACTCTACATACACACACATATACATGCACACTAACACATGCACACACACTCTGCACACACATGCACACAACACTCCCACACAAACACACACACACACACACACACACACACACACTCTCACACACACACATGCACACACATACTCACTAAAAGGGCAACGGCAGGGACCCCGTTCGTGTATAAACAAAAGGTGGGGGTAACCCTGAAGCCTTGCCTCTGACAGCCGGTGGCAGCGGTGATGAATTTGTGAAGTTATCTAATTTTCCACTGTTTTAATTAGAGACCTGGGCTCTGAGGCCTCGCAGCTGGCGTCTTTGTGCTGCGTTCTGTTGCCTGACAGAGAAAAATGTCTCTTCTAACGTCAGCCAAGCTCCAAGCCTGACCTGAGCGAGAGAAACTTCTGGGAATCATAAACGTGTGGTTTCTGGGCAGAGTGTCGTTTGAACCAGGCCTCCTCGGGAGCCCCCTGGAACCAAGGTGGGGGGCCACCACCATGGGAGGGGGCCGGGGAGAAGGCAGGGACCAGGAACTGGCCCCTTGGTCCTTGTTTGGAGCCTCGTCCATGTGAAATGGCGTCTCCTTGTAGCTTCTAATTGAGCCCAGCTTGGAGAGGCGAGCACAGCGCTCCTGAGACAATGCCTTTGATTGCAGAGTGTGTTCTCTGAGTAATTTAATTTATTGCTCATCTTTTGCCAAGTGATCTTTTACAGCGCTGCATCTGATGAACACACAGCTGGGGCAGAGGCCCTCCCCACCTCCGCTGGCTCGCGGCTGCCGGCTGCCTTGTGACTCACTTTGAAAAGAGGCAGAACGGGAGGTGGAGGGGCAAGGGTCCCAGAATCCCACACACTCGCTTCTCACCCCTCCCTGTCCCCGCCAGTGGGTGCTGCCTGGGGTCAGGGTCCCATCCTTGAGTCTCTTTCTCATCTGCAAAATGACGATCATTTAAGTATATGGGTTGGACAGGAGAAGTAGTAGGGATTGACAGGAAAAGACATTAATAACGTAGGGAAAAACGCCCCTGTGGGATTCGAATCAACTTTGGGGTGAGGAAATGCTGTAGCGGGTGATAAATGCTCAGCATCGCGGAGACCACCCCAGAACAACAGAGTCCACCTGTTCCAGAGGGTGTGCATCTCTGACTCCGAAGACGTGTTTGAAAGCAACTGTCAGCTGCCCCTCCTCTGCCTCGCAGCTTTCTGTCCCTGGCTGGGACCAGCCTTCCCCTCAGCCTCACAGGGGAGAAACCCTGCCTTATACTCTATGCCCTGCACGTGGTAGAGCCCCAAGAATGGCTGGTTCTGCAGCAGTGAGGAAAATCACTGTGCACCAGGCCCATAGCGGGCAGGACAAAAATGGCCGAGATTTGGCTCGCTGGCTAACCATGAGAGAAGTTTCCACCAAACCATGAGCTCAGTGAGTGTTCCACAGACACCCCTCAGGCCATGTCTTCACCTGGCAATGTCTTCGTGCAGAATCAGAGTAGATTGATGAGTCAATTGCCTACCTGCTGATTCATCAACAAATAATAATACAATTTAAAAAGAAAGAAATCAGCCCAGGTTGTGAACTTCCTAGATGCTCAAATGATTATTGCAATTGGTCACTGTTTTAAAAATATATCTATTCTTATTTTTTTTATTGATTTCAGAGAGGAAGAGAGAGGGGGAGAGAGATAGAAATCTCAATAATGCAAGACAATCATTGATCAGCTGTCTCCTGCAACCTAGGCATGTGGCCTTGACTGGAATCAAAACTGGGACTTTTCAGTCCATAGGTCAATGCTCTCTACCCACTGAGCAAAACAATCCAGGGCACAACTGGTCACTTTTTTGACCATAGAATGAAATGGGTCAAGCTGCTTTCATGTTGTTAACTGTGTCCCAGAAGGAGGCACAAGCGTGTGCACAAAAACCACTTGGCATCTAGCAAGGTAAGACCCATAGAATCTGGTGCCCAATTCCAAGTGTCCCAGCACACACAGAATCAGGAAAATATGACCCATAAGGAGAAGAAAAATTCAACTCATGATACATCACCAGAAGTAACAGAGATGTGGAATTAGTGGAGGAGGACATTAACGTTACTGTAACTGTCCTGTAACTGTATTACTGTAAACAGGAGGGTCTCCCCACCCCCATCCAGCCAGCGGAATGGACCAGAAGGGAGACCCTGAGAGTCTCGGGGCTGCTTGAATTGGTTCCCTGGTCAGCAGGGACAGGGATAGGTGTTTGGAAGGTCCGGAATGAGGAGAGGACAAGGTGGGCGAGAGACACAGGAAATTACACATGACCCTGACAACCCCTAGCCTCCCAGCCTCAATCCTAGAACCCACACCAATGCCAGTGTAGCAGGATGACCCAGCTCTTTGTGTCAAGATGGGCTCAGGGAGTCATTACCAGCTGACACCTACCTTCAGGTGATGTGGGCAACTCGGCTGACCTCCCTGATTCTCAACTTTTTTCATGGAGCTGGAAGGGAGCCCATAGCCAAAGGCCTGGTGAGGGTTATGTGTGTTTACTCCTGTGGAGCAGGTGGCTCGGGGCCGGGCACACTGGGAGTGCACAGCATCTGGTGCCTGCCCCACCACCCTTGTCAGTCAGTACACAACCTCACACTCACTGCGGGTGCCCGGCGCCCAGCAGCAGCACTGGGCTGCTTGGGAGCTATCAGAGCTGCCCCAGCATCCTTGACGAACCTTGTTCCCCAGTCCTAGGCCTCTGAAAGTCCCTGTATCTGGGGTGATGCTCATGGCATGGCCTCCTGGAGACATCTGCTCTCCCAGGCATTGCAACCCAAACTGTAAGGTCAATGTGTCCAAGATGGTGAGGGGAGAAGCACTCAGAGAACTCAAGAAGAACAAGAAAGAGAGGAGGAGGAGAGGAGAAAGAGAAGGGAAGGAGGAAGGGAGGGAGAGAGAGAGGGAGGAAGAAAGGAAGGAAGGAAGGAAGGAAGGAAGGAAGGAAGGAAGGAAGGAAGGAAGGGAGGGAGGGAGGGAGGAAAAAAGGAAACTCAAGGCAGTAGCTACTTACCAACCAACCTAGAAATGTTTCCCTGTGAGGACCCTTCCCTACTCTCAGGCCATTTGTGCTTATGGCTCCACCCCCAGCTCCAGGGGACCCATGCGTCACAGAGGTGGCATACTTAATGCACTCCAAAGAGAGTCAAGCTTGGGACGTTGGTGGTGGGGGAAGGAGCCTGGGGGATTGCTGAGCTGGCAGGAGGACTGGAGCTGCCAGTCATCATCTTCGCTGCCACTTGAGAGGGACTGTGTGAGGTTAAATTTCTCCCGGAGGAAAGCAGAGACGAGGAAAGGAGAGAGAGAGAGACAGCTTGCTAATCACATCACAACACCTGGAGCTGGCAGCACCTGAAGCTGATTGCCCCTAGACTTCTCAGGTAAGTGAGTCTCTATTCTGGTTTTCCACTTGGCCGGTTGAGGTTGGGCTTCTGACATTTGTAAGCAATCAAAGCTGCACTGATACAGCGGCTTGCTCCCCCTAGGTTCCCCCCGCCCATTCTCTTCCTGTCCTCCCCCCACCCCACCCCCATCAGAGAGGTCATTAGAAAGCTTCTAAAGGGTGAACTTCTGCTCAATGGAAAGCCCACTCCTCCCCATGGAAGCACCTGGAGCTGGAATACTTCTGACCCCATGAAACTTGGGGTGGGGGCCCTGCTGATTCCAACAGGCCCTTGCCTCATCCTCTTTCACTCAAGGCCCTGTCTTCACGGTGTCCTGCGGGGGATCATGATAAAGCCGGCAGCCGGCTTTGTGGGGAAATGTGAAGGCCTCGCCCCTTTCCAGTTAAATGCCTAATTAAAATCCAGGGCCAAGGCCCATGGACTTGAGAGCATTAACCATGTCCCTCTATCGGGTGGGGGACACAGAACCCACAGTCCTGGGAGCTGGGCTTAGCGTGTGCCCTTTGTCCCGGCAGCCGTTCCCATCCCCACACTACCCTCCCAGGCACTTTCTGCAGTGGGCATGCTGGGCGTGGGGGATGGTCTGTGTGGGAAGGGTACTAGGGATGCTGCTGAAGCAACAGGTCTGCAAAGGACCTGCTTCCCGTCTCTGCAGCTTCCTTCCCCCACCCGCCCTCCCGCTACCTTGGACTACTCTTTGGTTCTTCCTTCCTGTCATCCGCTTGTCTGGTATCTTTTTTCTGTCTCTACATCTCCTCTCTCTGTCCCTTTCTCTATCTCCTACTCTTTCTGTTTCTTTCTTCCCCTATCTCTGTCTCCTCATCAACATATGTCACTTGTCTGGGTGTCTATTTGTCCCAACCTTTCTCTCAATCCCTCACTTACCTTTCCCTGTTATTTTCTCCCATCTGTCTCTCTCTCCATACTCCCATCTCTTTGTCTCTCCATCTCCATCTCTCTTTCTCCCCTTCCCTCCCTCCCTTCCTCCCTCCCTCCCTCCCTCCTTCCCTTCCTTCCTTCCTTCCTCCCTCCCTTCCTTCCCTCCTTCCCTCCTTTCCTCCTTTCTCTCCCATCTCTCCATTTCTCTCTGTCTCTCTCTCCTCCTTCATCTCTCTGACTGTCTCCCATCTCTGTCTCCCTCCTGACTCCTGTCTTCTTTCCTATATGTTTTGCCCCCTTTTCAGTCTCATGATCAACCACAGGACATGCCATGAGACGATGAAGACCCAACCTTCACTCCTTCCCACACTGCGCCAAGTCAGGCCAAATGACGAAGCAGGGGACAGAGAGCTGAGGCCACATCGTCCATCGTGGCCAATCCTGGGGCTCCGAGAGGAGTCCTGTACTGATTCCGGACAAAAGCTCAGTCCTGGTAACAGCGAGAATGCAGAATATTCGGGAAACTGAAACCTGCAGCTATCTGGGGAAGAACCCACTCCCTTTAGCCTAGGGCTGCTCTTCCAGGCTCTTCCTGTCTCCGTGGCCTCCACTAGAGCCTTCCTGGTTGCGGCTCTGGAGCCTGAGCTGTCGCGTGTCTTCTCAGGAGGCTGGCCTGAGCAGACCCGGGTCTGGAATGGCCAGATCCAGTGTGATAGGCTTAGTCATAATCAGAGCCACCGCGGGAACTTCAGGCAGCGATGCACCTCCGGCTTGGAGGGCGGTGGGGAGGGTGTAGGCCAGGTGTGGGCAGGCTGCACTCCCCTCCAGGTTCAAGGGGAGAGTGTTCCATGCCTTCCTCTGAGCTCCTGGCAGTCCTTGGTGTTTCTTGGCTTGTAGACACGTCCTTCCCGTCTCTGCTCTGTTGTGGCTGGGCCGTCTTCCCTCTGTGTGTCTGTCCGTCTGTCTTTGTGTCTCTTCCCCTCCTCTGATAAGGACACCAGTCATGTGGGACGAAGGCACACGTACTCCAGGATGACTTCATCTCATCTAATCGTATCCGCAGCGACCTTATTTCTAAATAGGGTCACATGTGCAGGAAGATATGAATCAGGGGGGACACAACCCAGTGACTAAAGGCAGGGCCTGGGGCAGGGTTGGAACCCCTCTACTACATTGAGAGGATGACTTAGCACATCCGAGCCTCAGCGTTGTTCCTAAGGCAGCTCACCATGCCGGGCCACAGGGCCAGCGGCGGCAGGCATGCACGCACAGCGGTGAGCACTGTCAGTGCAGAGCACTGCAGAGGGCCCGGGACATGCTGAGCGGCCCCTGCAGTCCGGTCACTCTCCTTCCCCCTCCTCTCAGAGGCCATAAATCCTAGGCTCCAATCGTCCATCTGCTGGTGGGAAGAGGGGTCCCATGGGAGGTAATATCGAGGAGAGGGGTGGCATTGGGCCTTAACTGTCACTGGTGTTCACTTGTTAGATCCAGATCCAGAGCCCTGTCAGGACTGGAGCTTAGGGGCTGTGCAGACCCAGCTGAGACTCCAGCCATACCATTTACTCACAGCCTGGCTCTGAACAGTGGCCGAAGTTGCTTGAGCCTTCGGTTCCTGTTTTATAGAGTCGCATCATCATCCCATGTGGTGAGACAGCTGAGGGAAGTGAGAGAGTTAATACATTGTGAGAACGATGATGAACCAGTGAGTGCCCCACCTCACTTCCCTCTCCTTAGTCAGCTCTGTTCGTAAGTCCTCTGTGTGTAGAAGAGAGAGAGAGGGGGAGAGAGAGACAGACAGAAACCAGCCAGAGGCCAGCTTGATCTATATTTGAAAGGCGGAGAGAAAAGATGAGAGAGAGCTGGAGAGGAACAGCCATTGGCCAGGCAATGCAGTGCACCTCTGGGAAACAATGAAGAGAACTAGAAATTGGAGGAACATGTTTAATGAGACACGCTGCTATTGAGGATGAAGTGGCATCCGTGTGACAGACTTAAAAAGACGCATATAAAACCAGGGCCAGCCGAGACCGGTTTGGCTCAGTGGATAGAGCATCGGCTTGCGGACTGAAGGGTCTCAGGTTCGATTCCAGTTGAGGGCATGTACCTTGCTGGCAAGCACATCTCCACTGTGGGGCATGCAGGAGGCGGCTGATCAATGTCTCTCATCGATGTTTCTGACTTTCTATCTCTCTTCCTTCCTCTCTGTAAAAAAATCAATAAAATATATTTTAAAAAAAAACACAAAAAACAGGGCCAGCAAACTACAGTTAGACCCAGGCGCCACCTGCCTTTGTAAATAAAGCTTTATTAGAACACAGCCACCCTCATTCATTCACGGGCTGTGCTTGGCTGCCTTTGCATTGTGCTGGCCAGGAGTTGTGAGACCTGAAAATATTTCCTCTGTGGCCCTCTGCAGAACCCGCGGGCCGGCCCTGAAATGGAAGTGAGAATTCCCTTTTCCGGATCTCTCTGCAGCCAGGCCATCGTCCCGGCGAGCGCTGGGGAATGTCAGGGCTGTGTGTGAAAGCCACTGGCCTGCAGAGCACGTGTGCTCAAGCTGTAAGGAACAGGAGAAGGAAGAGAACGTCAAGGACAAACAAGGAGAGGAAAGTGCCGCCTGGATGGAAGTTCTGGCTCTCAAAGAAGGTACGGTCTGAGACGTGGATGGGACGGCAACCGCCGGCGAAGACGCCACACCTCCTCTCCTCCTCCTGGCACGTTACACTTGATGTTTCCATGGTTCACTTGCCCAGGTTTCCCCCCTCGAGAGTCATTTAGTTATTTTAATCTCAGCTCTAGTGTTCCCCTGGCGCAGGGTAGACAGAGCTGGAGTTTGCAGCCCTCCCTGAGCCAGTTTGCACCGGGTGGGGACAGGCTGTTGCAGCCTCAGGAAAGAGAGTGCGGGTGACTGACTGGGCCAGACCTGAGGGTCAGCATTTCACACCAATACCCAATGTTGAAGGGCAGCGGTTCAGGCAGCCACAGCTGCTCCAGGGGGTTTGGGAGGACTTCCTGGAGGAAGAGGCTTTTGGTCTGGGCCTTAAGAACCCAGTAGCAGTTCATGTAATAGGAGTGGAGGCGAATCGGACAGCGGGGCCAACTGAGCCCCTCCTCCTGACTCCGCCTCCTCTGACGAAGGAACGGGGATGGAGGGATGGAGGAGCACTTCATGCTTCACTAGCCCCCCTGAGAAGAGAAGTTTAAACAGAGCAGGTTCCCGAGATTGGGGTTCCAGGAAACAGCACTGGAGGGGAAAAGAGAAAAGAGGGATTCATAGAGAAGAGGGGACCGTGAAGAGAAAAGGAGAGGAGAGACGTGTGGCACGGAAGATTGGGGATCCCAAAGTGTCAGCTATTCGAGGTAACAGGGTACGACCATGGCACAGGTGTGCCTCCCATCTAGGCCTTCTATGTAACCTGCATAATGCTACTGGGAGATGCTGGTACTTTTCCCTGGGCCACACAGGAAGCCTGAAAGAGCTGAGCTCAACAGCATGCAGCTAGGACGTGGCAGAGTGGGATTTGAACACAGGCCATCTGGCTCCAAGCTCTCACTCTAACTCCTGGAGATCCTCACCTGTCTCACCAGTCTCACCTGCCGATTGTCAGTAAGATTTTCTCAGACGCCATGAGGTCAGGAGGAGGGCCTCAGCTGGCTTCAGCTGGAGATCCACCCCTCATGCTGGCTTCATGAAGAGCTACTAAGACAGTGGTTCTCAACCTGTGGGTCTCGACCCTTTTGGGGGTCGAACGACCCTTTCACAGGGGTGGCCTAAGACCATCGGAAAATGCAGATATTTACATCACGATGCATCACAGTAGCAAAATTTCATGGTTGGGGGTCATCACCCCATGAGGAACTGTATGCAAGGGTCGCGGCCTTAGAAAGGTTGAGAACCACTGTAGTAAGAGGAACATCTTCTCATGGCATCCCCAGGGCCCCCACCCGGGAAGGGGGCTCAGAGGCCCAGAGGGGCCTGGCTGGAGTGAGGGCCACGGCCAGGCTGCACTTGGCTGCTCCCATAGCTGGTCATCCTCCAGCCAAGGCCGGGTCACCTCCACCCCCTGGCTTTCTCTACTGCCTCCGCCTTCACTGGGACCTTCCCAGCTTTCTCCCTAGATAAGGGGGGATCTCAAGTTCACTGCCTTTTCCTGACCTGCACCACCACTGCTGAGCAGCTGCTGGGGCCTCCCACCAAGACAGCCAGCAACTGGGCAGGCCATGGAGGGCTGCAGTGGGGAACTGGGGGGGAGCAGGAAGGAGGACAGTCCAGCTCTGTGAGGACACTGTCCTCTCTCGACTCCAGGCCCCTGTTCTTGCTGATCCTGAGGTCTGGCCCCCCCTTGCTCTCATCTGGGAAACTGCCCACACCCTTGGGTATCCACTCCATCTGTGAAGATTGTGTCTCCACTTGCTCTGAGCTCCTAAAACCTGTGTCTCCCTACCATGCAGAGCTGAGTTGCCCAACTGCCATCCATCAGGGCACCCATTGCCTTTGCCCTGCACACAATATTTGTTCACTACTGCATACGGCTCCTAACCCTTCCTGAGTGCCACCTCACTCTGTTCCATGCCAATCCCACCAGCAAGAGACCATGGGCTTAGATGCCACTTCCAAAAAGTCACCAGTCTTGGGCCCGGAAGGGGCTTGCCCATGCCTGCAGGGAGCGTCACATCATCCCCAAGCGAGGGGAAGAGAGCTGCCCCGTTCTAAGTCATCAACCATATGGCCCTCCCGGTATTCTGCGCTCTGCCTTGAGTGCTCTCAAATCCAGGTCTGGGTCCAAGAGTTAAAATAATATACATTCTACGATGACTAATATGGGGGGAAATCCAGTGCTTCTCAGGAAATAATATTCCACAGGCCATGTTACCTTTTGCTGGGAAACACCCAGTTCCCACCAGAAATACAAGAAAAGCCATTAATTTTCAGGCAGCCGAGCGAGTGCAGGACCTGGGCCTCCAAACGTACCGCGTCGGCTGCGCTCAGAACACCTGTCCTCCAGCAGGAACAGACCTCTTCCAAATAAACACACAGCCCCGTGGAAGGAGGCCTGGCTGGGGAAAGGAATCCATCCGCCGGGCTCCGGACATCCTGGACAACAGTCAAAACGCTTCCTTCCACTGTCTCAGAGAAAAATGGCATCTTCAGCCAGCCAATTCTTTTTTCCTTTTCAGCTGAACTATAATGAGAATGATTTCCAAAAAGTCAAAACAACCTAGACATATTCCCTGGACCTAACGGAGTCTGATGGCTTTTTCATTCATTCCTTTATTCTTTCCTTTAGCCATTCAACAAATCTGTATTGAGGTTCTTCTCAATAAATAACATCCTGTGCTGGGGGTATCGTGTTGAAATCGCTTTTTCCCATGGTGCTCCCGCTCTGTTGTTATCAACCCAAGTGTGTGAAGGTAGCTTATTGCCCACCAATGCACTGTGTTAGAGTCACTGCTGGGAGGTGGCTACCCAGCCAGGAAGATACTTCCCAGTCCGCCAGGCAAAGAGACAGGGCCATGTGACTTGAGACCAGTACTTATGGACTGTGAGCAGAAGAAAGGTTAAGGGCCCAGGAGCTAAAGAAGCCTATGCTGAAGAGAGAGAACCTAGCATCTTAGGGGAGGGCAGAGCCACAAGGTGGAAGGAGCCTGGGATCGTGAGTGACTACCTAGGAGGTGACTTCCTTACACTGCTCTATGAGCAGGAAACTCGGGAAACTTGACCCTGCCCATGTATTGTATCTAAGATACAGTTATATGCCGAATAACTATGTTTCTGTCAATGACAAGAATATACAACAGTGATCCCACAAGATTATAACAGAGCTGAAAAATTCTTATTGCCTAGTTATGTCATAGAGTTGAAACATTTTCATGCAATGCATTACTCACATGTGTGTTGTAATACTGGTGCAAACAAAGCAACTGTACTGTCAGTCATATAAAAATAGACCATGTACAATTATGTATATTGATGATAATAAACAACTACATTGCTGGTTTATGGATTACTATAATATACTTTTATTATTATTAAGAATACATTCTTTCTACCTACTAAAAAAAAAGTTTGTTGTAGAACAAGATGCCATATTATGCCCCAAGCAGCCGTCTACATCTCGTTTTATCATGTTTCTTCCAAATATTACATGATTTGCTTTTGCTTTATTTAATCTCATGTTGCTTTGTGCAGTGACATGCTATGCAAGCGAGTAGCCTAGGAGCAGTAGGATGCCTAGAATCTATGTGTGCAGTAGGCTCTAGTGCACTCTGCGACATTCGTAGCAATGCATTTCTCAGAACGTATCCCACATTAATCAGCATGTGACTATGTAGAAATCCCTCCTTGAGGGGAACTGTGTACCCCCACAGTCCACGGGAGGCACCGAGGGGCACCTTCGCAAACAATTAGCAGTAATCCAAAAGCCCTTTGGGAATCTCATTAGGACCTCTGCACACTCTTCCCGAAATTAGGCACATAATTTACATATGGGTAATATCATCCCTACTTGATCCACTTTCCATTGGAGGGGGACTATCTATGGCCCTAAAACCCGTTAATGGGCTTCTGTGAAAATTCCGTGTAGATAGGCTAGCGTTTGAGAATTGAACTGTTAGAGTTATTAGTTGAAAGCAGCAGAAACTGTCTCCAGCTGATAAAAAGAGAAAAGGAGGTTGTTAGCAGACCCTGTGGTAGCTGATCGTTGCTGGGAGGGTGGGAGAAACAGACAGAACTTCTGCAGACAGAACCAATAAAATCAGCCGCAGCGCTCAGCCGCTGAGCCTGGCCTGCCATCGCTGCTATGCCTCCAATGCTACCAAGGCTGCTGAGCTGGGAACCCGGGTGCAGACTCTGAGTCAGAGCTTAGCGGGAGGGCTGATGTCAGGGAGCAAGGAAAGAAAGCAGAATTGGGCAGAGGGGACGCTGAGCTGGGAAACAGTCCCAACAAAGGACCTAGCCTCCCCCATGGGAGCTGGGGCTGGGCTGGCCTTCCAAAGCTGTCCCAATCGGGGTGAGGGGCCAGGTCTTACATCCCTGGGAGATCAGACAGGAGGTGCAGCTGCACCCCAAAGCAGGACATGGCCTTGGGCGATGGGTTTCTTGTCTGCTGGATGTCCTCTCTGCACCTGGGGAAGAGGGGATTAAGCACTCTTTCTCAAGGTGGGTCAGGGCAGTGCAGCCCAGTGCCCACCCTTCCCAGCCACCGCTATCAGAGAGGGCCAGCCGTGACCAAGCCCCAGACTTCATGTCCTGTGCAGGGGTGACTGGTGGAGCCCAGGTAGGTTCCCTTATCCCAGGTGTAGGGAGGCTGGGCTGTGACTGCCTGAAATTTCTACTCTGTCCTGAGCGCTGCCTCTTCCCTCTGCAATGTAAATGAGGGAGATTCCCCAAACACAGGTGGGGTGCTGGGCAGCCAAACATGACAAGTGGTCACTGATGCAGAGGTGAGCTAGTGGTCCATGGGGCCTGGCAGGAGATAGTGGAGGGGAGCTGGGTAAAAGGACACTTTCAGCAAAGTGTGTCAAGGAATCACAGGTGGCACAGAGCCTGCCTGAGGGGGCGGGGCAGGGTTTCTACAGACCAAGAGCAGGTGCAGACAGCCAAGGCCACCCATCAGGAGACCACGTGACCCACCAGGGAAGGCCGTGGGAGAATAAACACCGCCTTCCACCTCTTCCCTTTCAGTTAAGAGAACACCATCCACCTGACCTGGCCCCAACTCTCACAATTAGGAAGAGCCAGCATCTGTTGAGTTTCCACTCAGAGTTGAGCATCTTGCTAACACTTGACACATATTATCTCATCTACCCTCGCACTCATCCTGAGACTCATCTCATTTGTTGGTGGCAGGTGCTTTGGGTGCCCTACTTTGAGCTTTCATGCCAGCCCTGTCACACACCCTGACCTGAGCCCAAAACCAGCACCTGCCTGTGTGACTTGGGGTTAACGCCCTGAGCCCAAAGAGCGAGGAGTGAATATCCTGCAAAGACACCCTCACCAGTGATTATGGAAATGAGAATATAAATACCCCAGTCCCTGCTCTGGATGCCCCTGAGGTGCATGTTTGCCTTTGGCTTCTAGTAACCAGCTTAACAACATTCCTGCACTGCTCCTTCCCTTCTAGTATGACCTCCCGCTACGACCACTCCCAAATGAACTCATCACTCAACTCCCCCTCGAGTCACAGGGTCTGCTTCCAGGAGAACCAAACTGAGTGCCCAGAAGGGTCAAGTGACTCACCCCAGATCACACAGCCTCACTCAGGTTGAGCATTGAAGGCCCATTGCCTCATCTTGCCTCCCCTGACCTCGCCAAAGCTGCGGGTCTTGGAAATGGTGGCATTCCCAAGTTCAGAGCCTCTCCAAGTTCTTGGGTGTGTGCCTAATGAATGTCAGGGTTCTGTCTTATGTGCACCAGGAACGGTAAAGACTTGGCTCTTCAAAGGAACGCTCTAAAAGGGGCCTGGCATTGCCTTCTGGCTGGTAGCCAGCCATGTTCCCCTTCCCCGGGCACTCGGAACACAAGGCCTTCTGCTCCCGACCACAAGGCAGACGTGTGAGGAGGGTCTGCTCAGCATCAGGGGCAGTGACTCCACGCAGGGCCTGTGCCTGGCACTCTGCACTCAGTACTGTGCCCATCGTCACTGTAGCCCTGTGAGTGGAAGGTTATAGATCCCCTCTGACCTGCGGTTCTGAGAGTGTCACTTCCCCAGCCCAAAACCCCTATCCAGTTCCCTGGATAATCACCTAGACCTTCACCTGGACTACAAACCCCTACAGTCCTGGGCCCCCTTCCCCACACCCTCCTGCTTCCTTCTCCACCACATTCTCCTGGTGACTCAGCCCCAGGACATGGGAGGGGGGGGGGTCAGAGCAGGAGCCACGGTGTAACTGTGAGCTAGCACACATCACTAGCTCAGGCCAGGCCTGGTCTCAGTGCCTCACCCATCTACTGACCCTCTTAGCAATGAGGAAACTGAGGCATGGTGCTAATGAGCTGAGCCTGGACCTAACAATTGGGATGTGAGTCTCCATAGGCTAACTCAACTCAGTGTTCAGAGAGCAAGGGTCAAGCAGGCTGGCTGGCTGGAACAGCAAAGACGACTCAAGACATTGACAAGAGATGAGAGTGGGGTTGAAGGGGTGGTCTTGGAGAGCTCCCTGGAGGAGGCAGCGTTTGAGCTGGGCTGGAAAGCCAGAGAAAGTTTTAAATAGGAAAGGATTCTGGAATGGTGAGGACAGCATTCACGATGACATGGCACCGCGTAAGCAAAAGTGGAAGAGACCAGTGAGTTGGCCATTTGACTGGAAGAGCGTGTGCTCAGCTCAGTTCTGGGAGGCCAACCTGGTCAGAGGAGCTCCTGGAAGGACAAGAAAGTTCGTTTTTCCAAGCTGCCGGATGGCGAGACACAAGGAGCTGTTCACTGGGGAGTCCATCTGAGCGACCATTTTTTAGTGCAAGTTCCTGAGGCATTTGAGTAGAGTGTGAAATCGCATTTATACGAAGAGGTGGGAACCTTTCTGAGCAGCCATTTATCCCCCAAATAGATGCGCAGGTCTTGTGGGGGCCCATGAATACTAGTTCGCACAGCCCAGGGCTTCTCCATCAGCCTCTGTGCTTGGCTGCCTGGGAGAGCAAGCGCGGTTGGTTTCTCTGCTATTTTTGTGCCCTTGAATGTCTGGGTGCACAGTCACCAACTGGATGCATGTGTTTAATTTGGCAGCGGGATGTTGGAAAGAGCTGGGAAGCCCTCGAGATATTTGGAACTGCCAACGAGATGGTCATTGGCTTATAACAAATTTGCATTCCTATATATCAGCTCCTCGGGGTCTAAGCTTTAAAAAGAGGTTTATTCATCAACCTGGGTGGAATTTGGTCTTGGGATTGCTGGTTTCCATTCCTCTCCCCTGACCATGTAATCAATCATGTAAATACTTACTATAAACTGTAAGGAACAATGGAGTCGTGTGGTACATTTGCAGGATCCTGGCACAGCTGGGGCTCAGAGGGTAGTGGGGCTGAGTGGGGTTTGGACATCAGGAAATTCATAGAGTCTCATTGCTATGGACTGAATTGTGTGCCCTCCCAAATTCATATGTTGAAGCCCTAGTCCCTACTGGGATGGTGTTTGGATATGGAACCTTTGGGAGGTGACTAGGATTATATGAGGTCCTGATTGTGGGGCCCTCGTGATGGGATTAGTGGCTTTATAAAAGAAAGGGACAGAGACTGTGCTCTCCACCATGTGAGGAACACAGGGAGAAGGTGGCTATCTACAAGCCAGGAAGAGAGTTTTCACCAGGAACCAACCCTGTTGGAGCCTTGATCTTGGACTTCCAGCCTCCAAGTCTGACCTGCAGTTGTTTAAGCTGCCTAGCTGTGGTGTTCAGCTATGACAGACCAACCTGATTAACACGCCCATGGAAGAAAGCACAGATGGTTGGGAGAAGTCTCACCCAGGAGTAAGCTGGGGTAGCCAGGCTGATGAGGAATCAGTACCAGAGAGTTTCAACAGGAGAATTGGGTGCAGGCAACAAGAAGGAGGTAGGGCGCATCCCTTCTTCCTGTTAGTAATAGAAGCCCTTTCCCGAATCTCAGTAGGACACATGACTGCCAAGCTAGCAATTCACCTTTCGCACCTCTCCTCCAGTTGGGTGTTGTCATGTGACTATGCTCTCACCAAGGAGGTGTACAACTCCATATTGCTTCCTTGTGAGGAATTGCTGCACTCCATTCCACTCTTCCTGACCCAGCTGGAGCATGAACATGGTGCTGGTGGGTCAGCTTCCATTGTGTAGGCAAGAACATCACCCCAAAAGATGACAGCAGGAGGAAGACTGAAGGGACCTGGATGCCTGTGTGACTCTATGGAGCACAGTTAGTCACCCTGATCTGCCCACTGCTAAGAGAGAACCAGGCCTCCACTTACATCAGCCACTGTTGCAGCAGCTGAGCCTGAACCTGACTAATCCATGGGCTGAATTAGAAATTCACTTCTTGGGGAACTGTCCTTATCAGCTTGAAAGGATTTTATTTTTATCTTGGGAAGAAGTTGGCTGTGCATTCAATAGTTTGTTATAAGGGCGAGCAAGATAAGCTTTATTCAGAGCTGAGACCCATAAGATCTTGCTTGTACCCTCATGTCCACGTAGACATGCTTGCTCCTTAGAGAAGCATGGGATGGTTTGGTATGTTCATGGCAGAAGGGACCAAGGTGCACTTCTGGGAGCCCACTTTTTCAGAAGGCACACAGTGACCTGGAGTCGAGGAGAGACAGGTTCAAATTTTGGTTCCATGTCTTACTAGTAACTAACAATGGTAGTGATTGATGTTTTTCCTTCTGTAAAATGGGATAAGAGTGTCCACTTATAAGCACATGTAAGGATTGCATTTCCTAAATCAGAAAACTAGTATTAGCCAATTAGTCGTGACTGCAACACTATTTAATTCTGGCATGAGACCCTTGAGAGTTCCCTTGCTCCCTCTGTCACTGCTACCAGTAGAGTCCAAGATGACAGCTGCTCCATCAACCTGGATCCCTGAGTGATCTCAATGTTCAAAGAACCTACAATGAGCATATGGCATAAACATAATTAAATCTTTGTCCTTTTAAACCACTGAGATTTCAAGGTTATTTGTTACTGCAGTAGAACCTCAACCATACTGACTGATGCACCAGCTGTGCGACCTTAAGTTACTCAGCTTCTCTGACCTTCTGACCTTCCATTTTTTCACCTTTGGTATCATGGTCATGTGAAAATGATGTTTCTGACCTAACTCAGTCTGTAGAGAGCTTGCGGGGGGGGGGGGGGGGG
>PVJN01025558.1:0-29925 GCA_004026805.1 Lasiurus borealis | reverse complement strand
TCTGCCAGCCTAGTCGCCCCTCACAAACCTCCCTGCAAGCCTGGTTGCTTCATGCAGCCTGCTGCTCAGTCATTTTGTTGCCCCTCACTAACCCCTCTACTGGCCAAGTCGCCCCACACAGCCTGTTTGGTCATTCATTTGGTTGTGATGGTTACTTAGGCTTTTATATATAGATTTTAATGGAAGACAAACTTCATTTTTTGAAAATTGATTTTTGGGGAAAGAGGGAGGGAAAGGAGGGGGGAAGAAGGGATAGAAGAAGGGGGAGAACATCAACCAGCAGCCTCCTGTATGGACTCTGACCAGGAACCAAACCCACAACCTGGACATGTGACTTGACTGGGAATTAAATCAGCAACCTTTCGAGGTACTGGAGGATGCTCAACCAACTGAGAGCACACTGGTCAGGGCTAGATTTTTATTTATTGATTTATTTTATTACTAGAAGCCTGGTGCACAAAATTTGTGCATGGGGGGAGGGGAGGTGTGTCCCTCAGCCCAACCTGCACCCTCTCCAATCTGGGAACCCTTGAAGGATGTCCGACTGCCCTCTCACAATACAGGACTGCTGACTCCCAACCACTCCCTTGCCAGCCTGACTGATGCCTAACTGCTCCCCTGCCTGCCTGATCGCTTCTAACTGCCCTTCCCTGCCAGCCTGGTCACCCCTAATTGCCCTCCCCTGCTAGCCTGGTCCCCCAAAACTGCCCACCCCTGCAGGCCTGGTCCCCCCTCAACTGTCCTCCCCTGCTGGCCTGATCACCCACAACTGCCCTCCCCTGCCAGCCATCCTGTGGTGGCCATCTTTTTTTTTTTTTAATATATTTTATTGATTTTTTACAGAGAGAAAGAGAATGGGATAGAGAGTTAGAAGCATCGATGAGAGAGAGACATAGATTAGCTGCCTCTTGCACACCCCCTACTGGAAAGGTACCCGCAACCAGGATACATGCCCTTGACTGGAATTGAACCTGAAACCTTTCAGTTCACAGGCTGACTCTGTCCACTGAGCCAAACCGGTTTCAGCTTGTGGTGGCCATCTTGTGTCCACATGGGGGTGGCCATCTTTGACCACATGGAGCAGCTATCTTGTGTGTTGGAGTGATGGTCAATTTGCACATTACCTCTTTATTATAAAGGATTTTTTTTTTTTTTTTAGAGAAAGAGAGAAAGCGGGGGAGGGAGAGAAAGAGAGACATCAATTTTGTTCCACTTATTTATGCATTCATTGGTTGATTTTTGACCAGAATCGAGCCTGTAATCTTGTTTTATCTCAGCTCTAACCAACTGAGCTGCCTAGCCAGGGCCTCCATCAATCTTTTTGTTGATATGAAGGTCATAGAGAGGTGTTCTCTCTCTATATATATCCACATTGGAAAGTGCACATGGGGAGAGGATAACAAGACAAGAAGGATTGAGGATGCAAATTCTCTGGGTAATAGATGGATCCACTTGTTTATAAGTATGAGTACCACAAAGTCCACAGTAGTATATCCTACATGGGTGCAGCAATGTTCTAGCAGGTCTTTTCATCTACTGTACTCACGAAAGCCAATCCTCTAGTGGCACATTCAGCTGTGGTCTGGAGGCTGTATACCAACTTTCAGCGTGATTGGGTTCCAGGTAAACCTCGTGGTTGGACATCTTGGCACCAGTGCCACCTCTGGTGAATGAGAGTGAATGAGAAGTCAGTGGCCCAGAATGTTTTTTTTTTTTCTTTAACAAAATAAAGTATTTGAAGGTGAAGAGGCAGTCTGTTTGCAACTTATTCATAAACAGAACAGGAAAAATACTGAATTTTGCACTGTACTTAAAACTTTTTATTTATCACTTAAAATAAAATATATATTTAGTGTTACTCTATTTCATATATGTATGACATGACCTTATATACAGATTCCCTTAAAGATTTTCTGCAAAATTGTTAAAAACAAAAAACTTGTTAAACAAATTTTTGCAGAGTCCAGGATATGTAGTCAACATACAATAATCATTTTTGTATATTTATAATGAAGAACTTGAGAATGAGATTAAGGAAACAATGTCCACTTACAACAGCACCAAAAAGAATAAACTCCTTAGGAATTAATCAAGAAAGTGAAAGACACACACTGAAAATGATAAGACATTGCTGAAAGACATTAAAGACATAAATAAATGAAAAGACATTCCATTTTAATGGGCTGGAAGACACTATTCTGAAAATGTTAATAATGACTTTTTGCCAGAGTTGAAAAACCCATCTTAAAATTCACATGGATTCAAAAGGAAAACTGAATAGAGAAAATCTTGAAGAAGGACATGGCTGAAGGACTCAGACTTCTTTATACAAAAATTATTACAGGCAGAGAAAACCAAGATGGTGGCAGAGGTAAATACCTATATCACTGCCTCCCACACCCACATCAAAATTACAACTACAGTATAGAACAACCAACATCCAGAACCGCCTGAAAGCTAGCTGAGTGGAAGTCCAACCACTAAGGAAGAAAAGAAGAAAGCACTCTGAGACTAGTAGGAGGGGCAGAGGCATGGAACTGGCTGTACTGACACCCATGTTTGGCATTTTAATTGGGAGGAAGATCATCTTTGCCGAAGCGCCTATAAGGAGCAAGGGGTCCTAGCCCCACGCCAGACCCCACGCTTAGGCTTCCAGAGCTGGGAAGTGAAGTCCCCATAACTATGGGCTCAGTGGGATTGGGGCCCAGTGACACAGAGGCTGCTGGAGACCCAGCTGTTCCTTTTAAAGGGTCAACACACACACTGAACTTACAAGGTCCCACTTTCTCTGAGTTCCAACACCAGGTGGAGGCCCTGAGAGTCCCAGACACTTATGAGGAGGAACTGGATTGTCTGGCATCAGGGCAGGAACTTGGGGGACAGCATTCTCCCAGATGGAGATTCCTGTGCTGGGACCTCCCTGGTCACAGGGATGAATGGCAGCCACATCTGTTTGCCTTGCCCTAGTGATTCCCTGAGACTCTGCCCCATCCAGTTTACAGCCCCACCCAACCTGTTTGCAATGGCTTTTGCATATGGTCAGGCTTAAGATTTTGCTAAAATCTCTCAAACAAGCCACAGCTGGGTCAGCATGGCCTTATCAATAACAGGCCCAACATCCTGCATTAGCACCAGCTTGCCTTGTTTCACAGCTGGGCCTTGCCTGGGCACCTCCAAGCCCAATACAAGTAGCTCCTGCCCCAAGAAATGGCTGACTTTGCATCTCCCTGGAGGCTCTAGAACCAGTGTACCCACTGGACAGCTTCAGAGCATAGCAGATTACAACCCTACATATCCACAAGTGACAGTCAAGGGGAAAACTCAGTGAGCACCAAAGGCCCACTGGAGCAAGTCCTGATCCATAGGGGTGTTTCCTGTGCAGCAGTTCTCCCATGTAGCCACAGCTGGTCCTCACAGCCAATTGGCCTGAAGGTCAGTTCCTCCCAGTGATGCTCAATTATAAGACTGTGCACATAGCCCACACAGGTACTCACCTAGAATGCCCAGCTCAGGTGACTGAGCCACTGGGCCCTATATGACACAGGCCCAGTGGCTCAGTCACCTGAGCTGGGCATTCTACCAATTCTAGGAAACAGAGAAGTTGTACCTAATACATAGAAACAAAGACAAGGAAGCAGCCAAAATGGGGAGACAAAGAAACATGTCACAAATGAAAGAAATGGAAGCAAACTACTGAATCCAGAATTCAAAACCATGGCTATAAAGTTACTCAAGGATCTTCATGAGACTTTCAAGAATCTTACTGAGAAAGTCAGTACTGTTGATATTTGGCTCTATTGACTAATGAGTTTGCCAACCACTGTCCTAGGGCAAAAGAAACAAAGGGGAAAATAAACAAATGGAACTACATCAAAATAAAAAGCTTCTGCACAGCAAAAGAAGCCACCATCAAAATGAAAATGGAACCTACTGTATGGAAGTACATATTTACCAATGAGGCATCTGATAAGGAATTAATCTCCAAAATATATAAACTATTCATACAGTTCAACAAAAGGGAGACAAGCAATCCAACTTAACAATGGACAGAGGATCTGAATAGACACTTCTCCAAAGAGGACACACAAATGGCCAAGAGAGATATGAAAAAATGCTCAAAGTCACTAATCATCAAAGAAATACAAATTAAAACCACAATGAGATACCACCTCATACCTATCAGAATGGCTTTTAATCTATTATAATCTATAATAATAAAAGGGTGATATGGTAATTAGACCAGACATCATTCTGGACAAAGCTGGGGCTGGAGGGAAGCCAATGCTGGCAGCTGGGGGAAGGAAGGCCTACTCTTGCATGAATTTCATGCATTAAGCCTCTAGTAAATAAAAAAACAAAAGGTGCTGGGAGGATATGGAGAAAAGGGAACACTAGTTCACTGTTGGTGGGAATGCAGATTGGAGTACACACTATGGACACAGTATGGAGTTTACTCAAAAAATTAAAAATGGAACTTCTTTTTGACCCATCAATCCTACTTTTGGAAATAATATCTTAAAAACACCAATATGTGTGTGTATAGATATAACCAATCAGAAAGAATGTATGCATCTCTATGTTCATAGCAGCATTATTTACAATAGCTAAGATTTGGAAACAGCCCGAGGTCCCCTCAGTGGATGAATGCATAAAAAGGTTGTGGGCCATTTACACAATGGAATACTGTGCAGCTGTAAAAAAGAGGAATCTCTTACCCTTTGGGACAGCATGGTACACCTGGAGACTACTACACTAAATGAAATAAGCCAATTTGAGAAAGACAAATATCACATGATCTCACTTATTTGTGGAATCTAATGAACAAAATGAATTGACCAATTAAATAAGATCCAAAGCATGGAGACATGAAACAGACTGACATACCTCCATATTGCGGTGGGGGGATAAGGAGAGATAAACTGAAGAACATATATACTTACTAGAGGCCCGGTGCATGAAATTTGTGCACAGGTAGAGTCCCTAGGCCTGGCTGGCGATCAGAGCCAATCTGTGGGATGACTGGTGGGATAACTTGGGCCCCCTCCCTCACTGGCACTTGCCTTGGCTGGCCTGGCACCGCCCATTCACCAGTCCACACCCGATTGCCCCACTACCAGTCGCCTCTTGCCCAGCACCGCCTGCTTGCTGACCAGCCCCACCCTCTACCCCTACCCTTCCGATGCTGCTGCCGTTCACCTCCCTCTGCAGGGCAACCAATGGGGCGATCAGGGGCCCCAGCTGGCACCCACCTTGGCTGGACTGGGGCCTGTGGGCTAGGGGCAGCTCCTGCATTGAGCATCTGCCTCTGATGATCAGTGCATGTCATAGTGACTGATGCTTCCACAGGTTGTTCCGCTGTTTGGTCGATTTGCATATAAGGCATTTATTACATAGGATATGCATGGTTTATGGTCACAGGCAATAGGGTGGTGAAGATCTAGCAGGGGTGGGTAGGGACTGAGTGGAGGAAGGTAAAGGCGGGGAAAATAGGATACATCTGTAATACTGTCAACAATTAAAAAAATAGATGAAAGACCCAAACATAAGCAGTAAACTATAAAGTTATTGGACAAAAACCTGGGACAAAATCTTCATGACTTTGGTTTTGGCAATGGTTTCTTGAATATGACATCAAGACACAGACAGCAAAAGAAAAAAATAGATAAATTGGACTTCTTGAAAATTATTTTTGTGTATGTGACACTACCCACAGAGTAAGAAGGCAGCCCACAAAATGGGCGGAAACATTTTCAAATCACGTATCTGATAAGAGATTAATATCCACAATAAATAGTGAACTTTTAAAACTTAACAGCAACAATATTCACAAATGCACAAAGAAGTTGTATAAACATTTCTCCAAAGAAGATATACAAATGGCCAATAGCCACATTAAAAGATGCTCAATATCACTGGTCCTTAGGAAAATGCAAGTCAAAATTATGAGATACCCATCAGAATGGCCACTAAAAGGAAGGAAGGGAAAGGAAGGGAAAGGAAGGGAAAGGAAGGGAAAGGAAGGAAAGGAAAGGAAAAAAAGGAAAGGAAAGGAAAGGAAAGGAAAGGAAAGGAAAGGAAAGGAAAGGAAAGGAAAGGGAAAATAAGCAGGCAGTGCTGTTGGCAAGGATGTAGAGAGAAATTGGAACCCTTGTGCCCACTGTTGGAGTGATGTAAATGCTAAAGCTGCTGTGAAAACAGTATGGTGATTTCTCAGTGATCCAGTAATTTCATTTTTTTGGTTATATTCCCAAAAGAATTGAAAGCAGAGTCTCAAATAAATATTTGTACACCCATATGCACAACAACATTATTCACAATAGCTAAAACATGGAAGCAACCCACATGTCTATTGATAGATGAATGGATAAGCAAAATGTGGCATATACAGACGATGAAATATAGTTCAGCATTAAAAAGGAAGGAAGGGGCCCTAGCTGGTTTGACTCAGTGGATAGAGTGTTGGCCTGTGAACCAAAGATCCCCGTGTTCAATTCAGGTCCAGGGCATGTACCTTGGTTGCAGGCTCCTTCCTGGCCCAGGCCCTGGTTGGGGTTCATGCAGAGGCAACCAATCAACGTGTTTTTCTCACATCAATGTTTCTCCCTCTCTCTTCTGTTCTACCTCAAAATCGATGGAAAAATATCCTTGGGTGAGGATTTAAAAAAAAAAAAAAGGAAGGAAATTATGACAGGTGCTACAACATGGATGAACCTTGTGGACACTGTGCCAAGTGAAATAAGCCAGTCACAAAAAGACAAATACTGTATGAATCCAAGGCTTAGAGGCACCCAGACTAGTCAAAATGGTAGAGACAGAAGCAGAATGATGGCTGCCAGGGGCTGAGGGGCACAGGAACTGGGAGTTATTGTGGAATGGGTATAGAATTTCAGTTTTACAAGATGGAAAGAATTCTGGAGATGGATGGTAGGGATGGTAGCACACATTATAAATGCATTTCATACCACTGAACTGTTCACTTAAAGATGGTTAAGAGGGCACATTTCATGTTATATGTATTTTACCACAACGTTAAAAATTGGGAAAAGGTTATATATAAATATAAATATACTAGAGGACCGATGCACAAATTCGTGCAGGAGGAGGCCTTCCTTCCCCCAGCTGCTGACACCGGCTCCCCTCTGTCAGCTGGAACCTGGGCTTCCCTCTCAGTCCCAGCTTCAAATGGAAGGATGGAAGGACGTCTGAAGGACGTCTGGTCTAATTAGCATATTGTGCTTTTATTATTATAGATAAATATATCCTCCTGTTTGGGAGGATCCTGCTGTTACCCTGTCTTATGTATCTTTCAAAAGCTCTTCTATGCTCCTGTAAACATGCAGTTTCTTTGCCCTCGTTGGATAAGCAGTCACTTTGCTGGCTGCCCCGTGTTCCACCGCAAGGAGGAACAGCACGAACGTGGTGCTGTCACAGCATCTACTACAACCAAACTGTGCTTCAGTGAGTGTCCTAGGACCTACGTCAGCCTATTGCTTTTTATCTTTCACAATAGTTTCCATCCAGATTATGAAATGTATACAGAACTTTGAATAATAATCTTAAAATCACTCATAATTTTAACACTCTATATATTAGTATGTGTTCTTCTAGTCTTTCCTCTATAATAATTCATCTACACTATATTTTGGGGAAATCGAGATTCATAATATATATATATATATATATGTGTGTGTGTGTGTGTGTGTGTGTGTGTACTTTCATGTACATATATATGAATTCCAATTTAGCTATGAATATAGATAGGTAGATAGATACATTTCCTGAGTCCCTACTACATTAATCGCTGTGCTAACCATTTTTTCAATCCTTAAAATGACCCCCTGAGGTAGATAGTCCTCTTTGCAAAGGAGGCATCTGATGCATGAGATGAAGGACCTGTTCAGGGTCACAAGCACAGAGACGGTGGAGCAGGGACCAGAGCCCGGTGAATGTGATCCACATTGGAAGTAGAGTTTTGTTTGCTTTTTTAATATCAACTTCACTGAGGTGCACAGTCCATAAATTTTGATAAATCCACATGTCTGTGCCCAGCATCACTGTCAGGGAGAAGACATTTCCATCAGCCCTGCCCCCACACACCCTGGGCACCTGGCAGCCACTGACCTGCTCTCGGTCACCATGAAGCAGTTTTTCCTGCTCTCAGATTTTGTGTAGCCCAGCTGGTGTGGCTAAGCTGTTGAGTGTCGACCCAGGAATTAGGAGGTCACTGGCTTGGTTACCAGTCAGGCCACATTCCCGAGTTGCAGGCTCGATCCCCTGTAGGGGCCTGCAGGAGGCAGCCAATAGATATTTCTTCCTCATTGATGTTTCTATCTTTCTCCTTTCCTCTTTCTCTAAAAATAATCAATAAAAACATATATATTTTTTAAAATTTTTGTGTAAAAAAAGGGTCCATGCTCTTTCCTGGCTGGCTCCTTTCTTTTGGCATGTTTTTGAGGTTCTTCATGGTTTGCATGAATCATTTCTTCTCTCTGACCATCTGATGGCCATACCACCATTTGTTTATTTGGTCACCTGTTGGTGGACATTTGAGTTGTTTCCAGAGTTTGGTGACGATGAATGAAGATGGTATGAACAATTCGCTATGGGGATGTATGTTTGGGGTAAATTGCCAGGAGCTGAGTCACGTGGTCAGCATGTGCTTAACTTTATAAATGCTGCCCAGCTGTTCCCCCGTGTGTGAAACCATTCTGCATCTGCACCTCAACGTATAAAAGTCACAGCACACCCTCACCAATGGTGGTATTGTCAGACGTCTGCTTGTTTGTTCACTTCAACTTTAGCCTTCCAGTGGGCGTGAACTGTTAGCTCATGGTGGTCATAATTTGCATTTTCCTGCGAGCGCTGATGCTTACTGGCCACTTGCACATTCTCTTTGTAAACTGTTCACATTGTTTGCCGGTTTTTTATTGGACTGTTTTCTTATTATTCAGTTATAAGAGTTGTTTATATTTTTTCCCATAGTCTGTCAAAGATCTGTATTGTGAATATTTCCTCCTCATCTGTGGTAGCCTTTTCATTGTCTTAATAGTGTGTTTCCTAGAGCAGAAGTGTCTAATTGATGAAGTCCATGTTTCCATTTTTTTTTCTTTTATGGCTTGGGCCTTTGTGTTTATTTAAGAAAATAGATCTCCCTAAGGTCACAATTTAATTTTTTTTTCTTCTGGCTATCTTATAATTTAGCCTTTACATGTAGGTATATGATCCATTTTTAGTTAATTTTTCTATATAGGGCAAAGAAAAGGTCAGGTTCCTTTCTGACCATATGGATCTACAGCTGTTTCAGCACCATTTGTTGAAAAGATTATGCTTTCTCTGATTTTTGTAAAAATTTAATTGACCAAGCCAGGCTGGCATGGCTCAGTGGTTGAGCATCAAACTATGACTCAGGAGGACATGGTTCGATTCCAGTCAGGCCAGGTTCCCTGGGCTAGATGCTCCATCCCAGTGGGGGGTTGTGGGAGGCAGCTGATCAATGATTCTCTTTCATCATCGATTTTTCTCTCTCTCCCTCTTCCTTTCTCTCTGAAATCTATATATATATATATATATATATATATGTGTATATATATATATATATATATATATATATATATATATATTAGTACATATTTTATTGATTTTTTACAGAGAGGAAGGGAGAGGGGGAGGGAGAGGGAATTAGAAACATCAATGAGAGAGAGACATCGATCAGTTGCCCCCACGCCCCCAATGGAGGATGTGCCCGCAACCAAGGTACATGACCCCAACTGGAATCGAACCTGGGACCTTTCAGTCTGAAGGCTGACACTCTATCCATCAAGCCAAACCGGTTTTGGCAATAAATATATATTTTTAAAATAATTGACCAAATATGTGTGAGTTTATTTCTAGCCTCATCTTTCCGATTCATTTGGTCTCTCTGTTTCTCCTTATGCCAGTATGAACCTCTTGATTACTATAGCTTTATAGTAAGTCTTAAAATCACATATTATAAGTCTTGCAACTTTGTTCTTCTCTTCAAAATATTTTAATTTTTGGATATCTTTTTGTTTTCAAATACATTAACTAAAATTATCAGTGTTTTATAAAAAAAGAAGTCTGTTGAGATTTTTATTGGGATTGTATCGAGTGATATCAATTTGGAAAGAAAAGAACATTGTAAAACTGATGAAAAGAACATTGTAAACTGATGAACAAAAGGATAGATACAGAGGCAGTAAAGCATGAAAAAGACTGTCAAATTATAGCAGGAAGATGAAGGAGAGGTGGGGTAGATAAGAGATCAATCAAAGGACTTGTATCTATGCTTATAAGCATAACCAATGAACACTGGGGGTTGGGATATGCCTGGGAGGGAGGGGGGCAATGGGGAGATATGTATACATGTAACACAATAAAAAAAAATTTTGGAAAGAATTTGACATCTTAACAATATTGTCTTCCCTGAATATGTGATAAATCAATACATTAACTTAGTCTTTGAAACTTCTTATAAATGTGTTGTACTTTACACTGTAGAGTTTTGTAAATGTTTTGTTATAGTAATTCTAAATTTAAATGTTTTTGGATGTTTTTGTAAATGGCATTGTTTTGAGTATGTGTGTGTTTTAATTAACTTTTGGAGAGAGAAAGGGAGAGGGAGAGAGAGATGGAAACATCAATGATGAGAGACAATAATTGATTGGCTGCCTCCTGCACACCCCCTACTGGGTTTTGAGCCTACAACCTGAAATTGAACCCAAGATCATTCAGTCTCCAGGCGGATGTTCCATCCACTGAACCAAACCTGTGAGGGCCTTGTGCCCCTTAACTGAAAAAGTATTTAATCTTTCACCCTGAAATAGTATGCTGGCTGTAGGTTTGTTGTTGTTTTTTTGTTGTTGTTGTTGTTTTACATGTCATTTATTAGGTTGAGAAAGTTAGCTTCTATTTCTAGTTTGTTGAAAGTTTTTGTTTTGTCTTTACTGTAAAAGGTGTTGGATATTTTTTTAAATATTTTTTTAATATATTTTATTGATTTTTTACGGAGAGGAAGGGAGAGAGATAGAAAGTCAGAAACATTGATGAGAGAGAAAGACATCGATCAGCCGCCTCCTGCACACCCCACAGTGGAGATGTGCCCGCAAGCAAGGTACATGACCCAATCGGAATCGAACCTGGGGCCTTTCAGTCCCCAGGTCGACGCTCTATCCACTAAGCCAAACCGGTCTCGGCTGTTGGATTTTGTTAAATGCTCCTTTTGTGTTTATTGAGATTTTCATGGTTTTATTACATGATTTGATTTTTTTATGTTGAACCAACCTTGAATTCCTTATATAAATACCAGTTGATACTGGAGTATAATTATTATTATTTTTAAATAAATCTTTATTGTTCATATTATTTACATTTGTTTCTCTTTTTTACCCCCATAGCTCCCCTCCACTCGTCTCCTACCCCTCCCTCTACCCTTACCTCCCCCGCATTGTCCTCATCCATAGGTGTTATGATTTTTTGTCCAGTCTCTCCCTGTACCCCTCTCCCCACTTTCCCCCTGAGAATTGTCACTCCACTCCCTTTCTATGCTCCTAATTTTATTATACTCACTAGTTTATTCTGTTCATCAGATTTTTAATTCACTTAATTTTTAGATTCACTTGTTGATATATATGTATTTGTTGTTCATAATTTTTATTTTTACCTTTTTCTTCTTCCTCTTCTTAAAGAATACCTTTCAGCATTTCATATAATACTGATTTGATGGTGATGAACTCCTTTTCTTATCTGTGTAACTCTTTATCTGCCCTTCAATTCTGAATGATAGCTTTGCTGGGTAGAGTAATCTTGGTTGTAGGTTCTTGTTATTCATCACTTTGAATATTTCTTGCCTCTCCTGTCTGGCCTGCATAGTTTCTGTTGAGAAATCAGTTGACAATCATATGGGTGCTCCCTTGAAGGTAACTAACTGTTTTTCTCTTGCTGCTTTTAATATTCTCTCTTTGTCTTTTGCTCTTGGCATTTTAATTATGATGTGTCTTGGTGTAGTCCTCTTTGGATTCCTTTTGATTGGGGTTCTGTGCCCTTCCTGGATTTGTAAGTCTATTTCTTTCACCAGGTGGGTGAAGTTTTCAATAATTATTTCTTCAAACAGGTTTTCAGTATCTTGCTCTCTCTCTTATTCTGGCACCCCTATAATTCTGATGTTGGTATGCTTGAAGTTGTCCCAGAGGCTCCTTACACTATCTTCATATTTTTGAATTCTTTTTTCTTTGTGCTTTTCCAGTTGAGTGTTTTTTGCTTCTTTGTATTTCAAATCTTTGACTTGATTCTTGCAATCCTCTAGTCTGCTGTTAGGTCTCTGTATAATATTTTTTATTTCACTCAGTGTATGTTTAATTTCTAGTTGGTCCTTTTTCATCTCCTCTTGGGTCTCACTAAATTTATTCATCTTTTCTAGGAAATTCTTGAAAAACCTTATAACCATGGTTTTGAACTCTCTATCCAGTCGTTTGTTTTCCTCCCTTTCCTTCATGTATGTTCTGTTCCTTTGTCTCTGCATTTTCACTATGCCGGGAGAACTTCTGTGTTGGAATCAGCCTTATGATGCAAGACTTGCAAAACTGCAAAAGCCTCTCTGTTGACCTTGGATGGGGTGGAATTTCAGGGCTTAGCAGACGTCTTGGCTTTCAGTTAGCCCCACCCTACGCAGCCCCTGGGTCTCAAGTGTCTCTCAGTAATCATTGCAGCCCTTTCTGTGCATACGTGCCTCTAGACCTCTGCCTTTCTGGTTCCCTTGCACTCCAGGGCTCATATGAGTCTGAGTCTCAAGGGTCAGCCTGAAACTGGGGTTCAGTGCAGTTAGAAGTAGCGCAGTTGGGAGGCTCTGTCTCCTGCCCACTAGAGAAAGTCAGCCGCACAATCAGTAGCTCGTCTTTTGCATGCCGTGGTGTGTGTGTCCCTGGACCTCTGCCTTTTTGTGGTCCCCCTAAATTTCCATGCACTCTTCCCTTTTCACAGTCCAGACTCCCTTCGCAAGAATCTCTCCCAGAACTGGGGGTCAGTGCAGTCAGATAAGAGGTTCAGTGCAATTGGGAGTCTCTGTCTCCCTCCGCCAGAGGAAGCCAGCCAGGCACTCCACCGTCTGCTCTGTCCACGTGCATGTCTTTGTACCTCGGCTTTTTGCAGTTCCTCTGAGTCTCCGTGAGCCTCTCTCTTTCCTTCTAGTTGTAGAATTTCCACTCAGCCAACTTTCCTGTCGTTCTGGATGATGTCCGTTCTATCTTTTAATTGTAGTTTTGAAATTGTTGTGTGAGGCAGCAGTGTAGGTGTTCACCTATGTCACCATCTTGGTTTCTCTCTCTAATTATCTTTATACATAGAGTGGATTCAGTTCCCTAATATTTTGTTAAGGATTATTATATCTATGTTCATGAGAGATATTGGTCTGAAGTTTTCTTTTGATATCTTTGCCTGACTTTGGTATCAAGGTAATGATCACCTCATGCAATGATTTGGAAAGTGTTCCCTCTGTTTCACTATTTCTGAAAGAGTTTATGTCAGGTTTATATTTTTCCTTTTAATATTTGATAACTTTCCATTGAAACCATCTGGACCTGGGCTTGTCTTTGTGGAAATATATTAAATTATTTATTCAAATTTTGTACTTTCTGTAGGTCTACTTATATTTGTTTATTTCTTCTTGAGTCAGTTTTGGTAATTGTGTCATTCTAGGAATATGTCTATTTCATGTAACTTGCCTAATTTGTTTGCCAAAAGCTGTTTATAATATTCCCTATGCCTAGCCAGTTTGTCCCATGAACTAAAGGGCCTTGAGTTTGATTCCAGTCAAGGACACATACCCAGGCTTGATTCTCAGCCCAGGTCAGGCTGCATGTAGGAGGCAACCAATTGATGTGTCTCTTTCACATTAATGTGCTGCTCTCTCTGTGTCTCCTCTATCCTTCCACTCTAAAAATCAATGAAAAATATCCTTGGGTAAGGATTAATAACAACAAAAAACATTCTCTTTAATACTTTTCTATTTCTATAGGGTTGTTAGTGGTGTTCCTTCCTTTATTCTTTACTTTGGAAATTTTTGCTGGGTCAGAATTGCTAAAGTTTATTAATTTTTGTTTCATTGATTTTCTCTGTTTTTATATTTCAATTTAACTTATTTTCACTTTGATCTTTAGTTTTTCTTCCTTTCCATTCACTTTGAATTTTATTTACTGTTCTTTTTCTAGTTTTGAGGTTTAAGCTAAGATTAAATTTAAGTATTTCTCCCTTTCTCATTTGTATTTAAAGTTATACATTTCCCTCTATATATTGCTGTAGCTGCATTCTATACATTTTGCTTTGTTATGGTTTTGTTTTTATTCAACTCAAGATATTTCCTAAATTTTCTTCTGTTCTCTTTCTTGACACATAGGTCATTTAGAAGTGTGTTTAATTTCCACCTATTTTGAGACTTCTATATTTATTTTTATAATCTGGATTCTAAGAATAGTTTATGGTTAAAAAACATACTTTGTATGATTTCAATTTGTATAAAGTTATTAGGGCTTATATTATGGCATTGTAAATGGTCTCCTCTGAAGAAGTTTCCACGTGCATGGAAATTAAGCATACACTGACCAGAAATTACATCCCACTTTTGTTAGGATGAAGTGCTGATTCCTGACTAGTATGGCTCAGTTGGTTGGAACATTTACCTGAGCACCAGAAGGTGGAAGTTCAATACCCAGTCAGGGCAGAAACCCAAGTTGCAGGTATGATCTTTGGTCAGAGCATGTGATGGAGGCAGATGACTGATGTTTTTCTCTCTCAAAAAAAAAAAAAGAGTGATTGACAGTTACTAATTTTAGTAAATTTTGATTATTCAATAAATTACTGAAATAAAGGTATTTAAATATAAAATTTTAATGGTTATAGTCTATTTGTCCTTTCAATTCTGTCATATATTCTGAGGCTCTGTTATAGTAAATATATATACTTACTATATATAGCTGACATGTTAACCATTTTATTATTATGAAATGTCCCACTACATTGTCTCTAGTAAAGTTTCTTTTAATAGCTATTGCGTCTGATCGTAATATTGTCCTTCTAACTCTCCTATGTTTACTGTTTGCATTGTATATATTTTTCAACTTACTGTCTCTTTAAGTCTAAATTGTGACTTTGATAAGTAGCATGAATCTTGCTTTTTTAAAATTTAATAAATCTTTATTGTTCAGATTATTACAATTATTCCTCTATTTCAACCATAGCTCCCATCCACCCGGTTTCCACCCCACCCTCTGCCTTTACCAGCCCCCCACTGTCCTCATCCATAGGTGTATGATTTTTGTCCTATATATTCCTACACCCCCCACACTTGACTCCCACTGAGAATTGTCAGTCCACTCCCTTTCTATGCCCCTGATTCTATTATATTTACCAGTTTATTCTGTTCATCAGGTTTTTTTATTCACTTGATTTTTAGATTCACTTATTTATAGATAATTTTTATCTTTATCTTTTTCTTCTTCTTCCTCTTCTTAAAGAATCCTTTCAGTATTTCATATAATATTGGTTTGGCAGTGATGAATTCCTTTAGGTTTTTCTTATTTATGAGGCTCTTTATCTGCCTTTCAACTCTGAATGATAGCTTTCCTGGGTAGAGTATTCTTGGTTATCGGTTCTTGGTATTCATCACTTTGACTATTTCTTGCCACTCCCGTCTGGCCTGCATAGTTTCTGTTGAGAAATCAGCTGACAATCTTATGGGTGCTCCCTTATAGGTAATGAACTGTTTTTCTCTTGCTGCTTTTAATATTCTCTCTTTGTCTTTTGCTCTTGGCATTTTAATTATGATGTGTCTTGGTGTAGTCCTCTTTGGATTCCTTTTGTTTGGGGTTCTGTGCCCTTCCTGGACTTGTAAGTCTATTTCTTTCACCAGGTGGGGGAAGTTTTCAGTCATTATTTCTTCAAACAGGTTTTCAGTATTTTGCTCTCTCTCTTCTTATAGCACTCCCATAATTCTGATGTTGGTACGCTTGAAGATATCCTAGAGGCTCCTTACACTATCTTCATATTTTTGTATTCTTTTTTCCTTTTGCTTTTCCGGTTCAATGTTTTTTGCTTCTTTGTATTTCAAATCTTTGACTTGATTCTTGCAATCCTCTAGTCTGCTGTTAGGTCTCTGTATAATATTTTTTATTTCAGTCAGTAGTGTATGTTTAATTTCTAGTTAGTCTTTTTTCATATCCTTGAGGGTCTTGCTAAATTTATCTATATTTTCTAGGAAATTCTTCAAAAACCTTATAACTGTGGTTTTGACCTCTATATCCAGTCGTTAGCTTTTCCCATTTCTTTCATTTGTGATCAGTTTCTTTGTCTCCACATTTTGGCTGCCTCCCTAAACTGATAGAGTGGCTTCGTGTACTAGGTATCCTGTAGGACCCAGTGGCTCAGTCTCCCAGTTACCTGAGGTGGATAATCTTGGTGCACCCTTTTGTGGGCTTTGTGCACAATCTTATTGTAGTTCAGCCTTGATTGTTGTTAGTATCACTGGGAGGAATTGGCCTCCAGAAATTAGATCCTAGCCCAATTGGCTGTGAGGATCAGCTGTGTCTATTCTGGGAGAACTTCTGTGCTGGAGACACCCTTAAGAGACTAGACTTGCAATAGCCTCTGTGCTCAGCTTGGGTGGGGCAAAGTCTCAGGGCAGAGCAGACAGCATTGATTTTCCATCAGCCTTCCCCTAATAGGCCCCTATTTCTCAGTGTCTTGTGGTAATCGCTGCAAGCACCTCTGAGAGAAAACCACCCTCGATTTCTGCCCACTGTCAGATAGTCCAGTTTCTCCCCAAATAAGTCTGGGTCCTCAGAGTCTCACCCAGAACTGGAGTTCAGCTTTTGTCTCTCTCCCATTTGAGGAAGCCCAGCAGCGCACTCAGTTACCAGTCCTCTTTGCACATGCAAATCTCAGTACCTCTGCCTTCTTCAGCTCCTCTGAGTCTCAGTGTGCCTTTCTCTTTCCTTCTATTTGTAGAATTTCCACTCAGCCAGCCTTCCTATGGTTCTGGATGATGTCCATTTTGTCTTTTAGTTGTAGTTTTGAAATTGTTGTGCAAGGCAGCAGTTTAGGTGTTTACCTATGCCACCATCTTGGTTTCTCATGAATCTTGCTTTCTTATCCAGTCTGACAAGTATTAGTTATGGATTGTTATATGACAACCCTCTAACTTAGTATGATGCAACAATAGCCATTTATTATCTTATTCATTTTTGTAAGTTAGGAATCTGGTACGGGATTTCCTGGCTCAAAATCTCTCATGAAGTTGTAGTCAACCCGTCAGTGAAGTTGGAGTGAACTAAAAAGGCTGCCACACTTTTCTGTGATGGTCAATTTTATATGCTAACAGGTCTAAGGAAAGCCTAGATAGCTGGTGAAACACTGTGAGGGTGTCTTAGAAGAAATTAGCATTAGAATCATCACACTGAGTAAAGAAGATCCACCCCCACCAATGTGGACAGACATGGTCCAATCCTTTAAGGCTCTGAGTGGAACAAAAAGGCAGAGGTAGGGGGGATTCTCTCTTCTTTTTTTTTTTTAATATATTTTATTGATTTTTTACAGAGAGGAAGGGAGAGGGAGAGAGAGTTAGGAACATCAATGAGAGAGAAACATTGATCAGCTGCCTCTTGCACGCCCCCTACTGAGGATGTGCCCTCAACCCAGATACATGCCCTTGACTGGAATCAAACCTGGGACCTTTCAGTCTGCAGGCCGATGCTCTATCCACTGAGCCAGACCGGTTTCGGTGGATTCTCTCTTCTTGAGCCAATTCTATGAATAATTAATTAATTAATATTAGTTCTGTTTCCCTAGAGAGCCCTGGCTAATACACTTATCAGTTTTGAATATTACATCAAAAGATATCCTACTGTTGTTTTATTTTTAATTTTTATTAATGTGCTTTTTCACATTTTAATCAGTCAATTTTATTATTTTTGTATATCCATTTCATTTTTTTGAAGATTTGAGTATTCATTTGTTAGAATTCTTTGTGTGTGTGTGATTGTGTGTGTATATATTTTTTTCTTTTGAAATATGTCAGAGTTCTTTATTAATGAAGGACACTAAACTCTTTCTATCACACATGCTACAAGCATGTTCCACATATTTCCCCGTTTCCTGTTGTCATTTGAATGTTAATATTGTTTCCATACTGTTGTTTTTTCCACAGTCAGATTTACTGACTTCCCCTTGCAATTTCATATGCTGTCTTCATGTTTGTAAATTCTTTTCAACTCTGAGATATTTTTAGTACTTTGTAAATTTTAAATTTTATTATTTAATCCATTCAAAATTGACACATTTTTCAAAGTGTTAATTGAACAACTTTCTGGTTGCTGTGTCATTGATGGGAGCTGACCCCTTAAGTAGACACCAAATTCTTGAATACAATGGCATATATTTCTGGTTCCCTCTTCTCTGCCATTGTTCTATGTCTGTGTTATTATAATACTACTTATTTTAGATTGATGGCACATGTTAATATCTAGTAGGATAAATTATACTTATTTTTTCTTCAGAGACACTTTAGAATGAATGTTTCAACTCTCCTCCCCCAAGCCCCCAAATTACAACCCCATTGTTGTTGTTGTTTTTAATATATTTTATTGATTTTTCACAGAGAGGAAGGAAGAGGGATAGAGAGTTAGAAACATCTATGAGAGACATCGATCAGCTACCTTCTGCACGCCCCCTACTGGGGATGTGCCTGCAACCAGGATACATGCCCTTGAGCGGAATTGAACCTGGGACCTTTCAGTCTGCAGGCCGACGCTCTATCCATTGAGCCAAACCGGTTTCGGCCCCATTGGGTTTTTAAAGTAACATTTTTTTTTAATTGAAATATAGCTCATAGAACATACAGGTTACCCATATAAATATATGAGTCAGTGTTTTCTAGCATAGTCACTGGGTTGTGTAACCATCATTAAAATGTAATTTTAAAATATTTTTTATTGATTTCGGAGAGGAATGGAGAGGGAGAGAGAGATAGAAACATCAATGATGAGGGAGAATCATTGATTTGCTGACTCCTGCATGCCCCACTCTGGGGGGTAAGCCCACAACTCAGACATGTGTCCTGACTGGGAATGGAACCGGCACCTCCATGTTCATAGCTCACTCACCCACTGAGCTTCTCTGGCCAGGCACTATAATATAACTTTGTTTGGTGACTTATCCTGGTAAGTTGCACACATTTGTATAAAATGATGTTATATTTTGTTATATTGTGATTGCTATAATATGCCTGGCTTCACTTCAGCCAGTTCCATGCTTTCTGATTTTATTTATTTATAATTTCCAGAATTTTTTTTGTGTGTTTTGACCTTTGCCATATAGATTGTATTTTTTTCCTCTTTTTTTTTTTAATTATTGATTTTTTACAGAGAGGAAGGGAGAGGGACAGAGAGTTAGAAACATCGATGAGAGAGAAACATCAGTCAGCTGCCTCCTGCACACCTCCTACTGGGGATGTGCCCACAACCAAGCTACATGCCCATGACCAGAATCGAACCTGGGACCCTTCAGTTCACAGGCTGATGCTCCATCCACTGAGCCAAACCGGTCAGGGCTATTGGGGGCCTTTATGAGGCCACCAAAGCAGCACGGAGGAGACAAAGGCCAGTCCAGTCCAGCTGCAGAGTCATTTTTTAATCATCAGTACTACGTAATTTTAGTAATTTTTGTTCTGATTTTGAAATAATCACAAGCTTAGAGAAAAGCCCCCAGACAGGCCCTCTTTGTGGACAGAGCTGGGAGTGCTGGGCATAGGGTAGCTCCCACTCACAGCTGCATTCCCTGGGGAAGACCCTCAGCCATGAAGAATTGCCTTATCCGTCATTGTGCGCCTCCTGGGGATGGCCCATGCCAATGACCAGGGCACCGGGTGCAGAGGCCTGGCCCTGCCTTTTGAGTAGCCGTCCCCGCCCCAGCACTTCCTTAGAGCAGTGGTTCTCAACCTTACTAAGGCCGAGATCCTTGCATACAGTTCCTCATGTGGTGGTGACCCCCAACCACGAAATTTTGCTACTGTTATGCATCGTGATGTAAATATTTACATTTTCTGATGGTCTTAGGCGACCCCTGTGAAAGGGTTGTTTGTCCCCCAAAGGGGTCTCCAGATCGCCCGTCCGTCCATGGGCTTTCCTCTGTCCAGTCCTGTTCCCCTCACTTCCTTGTGGGGCTATTGCCTGGGGCCATTCCGCCGTACCCTCCTGCAGGCAACTCTCTGTTTCAGTCTGTTTCTAAGGGGCTCAAGCTAATACACAGAGTGGCATTCTAGGGGCCACGGGTTGACCTGAACTGGAGCATACACTTCTAGAACAGTCAGCCAGCATCTGATCAAAACCAAGCAGGTAATTACTACAAAGGTTTCAACTACTCATCTCTGGGAAACTACAGAAGCTTCATTAATTAGCAAGATGAGTGCTAGAAATGAGTTTCCATTTGTGTATTAAGTGTCTTAATAATTAGCATAGTGTGTGCTAAAAATGGGGTATTGTTGGTGAAATTGGTAGCAAGCATATTGTAAAGTATCGTAGACACTTCCCATCCTTGTGTGGACAGTGTTTCTGTCAGGAGTGGCGCCACAGCATGAGTTCTAAACGACCCTGCGTCAGTGGCAGTGCGGAAAGACCCTGGCCCGATGCCAGCCGAACAGCTGAGTATGGACCTCAAGGATGTGGTCACATTTACCTCCCGTGCACCTTTTATGACAAGCGAGTTCAGAGCGCCTGGAAGGCGAGCCTGCTGGGACTTCATCAAAATTACAGAACAGGCGGTGGGCCCGTTTTGTCCCGCCGGCTATTAATCATCACAAGGATGCTCTGGCCGGGTCTCCGCCCTGACGCCCGCTGCAGGGCCTCCGTTCCCCAGCACCAGGCTAAGCAGGTGAGGCTGGCAGTATCAGTGCTTGCTGGGAGAGAGCAGCAGCTGCCAACAACTGAAGGTAGGTTTTCTCCTCACACCACCTTACGACCAGGTAGTTTGTTGCAATAAAAGCTCTTAAGAGGAATTCCTACACACGTTTTTTATTTTTATTTATTTATTTTTACATATATTTTATTGATTTTGTACAGAGAGGAAGGGAGAGGGATAGAGAGTTAGAAACATCGATGAGAGACATTGATCAGCTGCCTTTTGCACGCCCCCTACTGGGGATGTGCCCGCAACCAAGGTATATGCCCTTGACCTTAATGGAACCTGGGACCTCTCAGTCTGCAGGCCAATGCTCTTTCCACTGAGCCAAACCAGTCAGGACCACATATGTTTTTTAATAAACAAGTGTTGCTCTGACAAGTGGTAAATAAAGGGAAGGAATCAAGGAAGTCACTTTTTTCCTTTAAAAAAAAATATTTTATTGATTTTTTACAGAGAGGAAGGAAGAAAGATAGTCAGAAACACCAATGAGAAACATCCATCGATCAGCTGCCTCCTGCACACCCCCCACTGGGAATGTGCCCACAACCAAGGCACGTGCCCTTGACCGGAATTGAACCTGGGACCCTTCAGTCTGCAGGGTGATGCTCCATCCACTGAGCCAAACCGGCCAGGGCTACCTTTTTCCTTTTATGCACCATACCTCAGGGCAAGTACACGGCGGATAAGGGATGTGTGTCTTTATATAACATTCCAGCCACTGTGTGAAGACGAAACACTGGAAAAAGAACATCACCATTTTACCGCCCCGTCTTGATTCAATGGGTGTAGGCGGCGAGCACCTCTGACTAACGATGCAGACCAGATGGAAAAGCCAAGCTCCTCCTAGGAAGTCGTCTTGTCCAAAAACAGCGGCAACAGAGACGTATCTAGAGCTAATACTCAACGGACAGGGGTGACGGGAGACGGAGGCACATGCTAAACGCCTCTGGAGGGCGCATCACCAGCCAGATCCAGACAAACGACCCAGGTCTTCCGCAAAAAATTGGGGGAAGGAGGGAGAAAAGGCTGAAAGAAAATAACCCTATAGATGAGCGATTGTCAACCTTTTTCATCTCATGGGATGCATAAACTAATTACCAATGTTCTGCTGCACATAAAAAAAATTTTTTGCCAGTCCGACAAAAAAAATAAGTATAAATTTGATTCATTCACACTGGATGGCTATTGTTACGTTGACTGTTGTCATTTTTTTATTTGACAAGCTAAGGGAAAAGAGGTCAGTACCCTTGACTAAATAGTCAGGTATTGAATGTTTAAGAAATTCTTACGGCACAATGGTTGGAAATTGCTGCTATAGGTTGAAAGAGATTTAAGAGACATGCCAATGAATTGCAGTAAACCTTCATTATTTGGACTTTGATTCAAATAAGTTACTAACAATTTTATAACATCTACTAGAGGCCTGGTGCAAGAAATTCATGCAAGTGGGGGTGGGGTGTCTCTCAGCCCAGACTACACCCTCTTGCAATCTGGGATCCCTTGGGTGGGGTCCCTAGGCCTGGCTGGTGATCAGGGCCTATCAGGTCTTTCCTTTCCTGCCCCCTCCACGACTACTGCTCACCATCTGTGCCATACTGCCCCGCCCCTGCCACCAGTTGCCTCCCTCTGCAGGTGATAGGCGTGGGGGGTGATCGCTTGGCTGGCCCGGGCCTCCCTCTGTGACCGCCAGCCGGAAGGCCCGCCCTCCTGGCTGAGGCTCTGCGATTGATCACTGTGCAGAGAGTGCCTGGGCCTCCCTCTTTGGGGGGATTGTGGGGCAGTGGCGAGGCCTCCCTGACCAATCACATCGCACCCACCTTGACTGGCCTGGCATGTCATAGCATGGTCGTCTGGAAAATCGTATGGACGGTCATTCTGCTGTTCAATTGTTAGGTCGATCTGCATATTACGCTTTTAATATTGTAGATGAGGGGCCCAGTGCATGAATTCGTGCATCTTGAAAGGAACTGTGGGCCACAAGGCTGTGGTAGGCACAGAGGCAGTGTCGCCCATTCTCTGCACCCCCACCCAGGCCCTCCCACCATGGCCCCCGGTCCCCTGTCTGCCGGCAGCCCCTTTCTCGCCACGGCCACTCCCATGCACTGATGGTGCCAGCCCCATTTGCACCTGCTAATGGCTCACAGTGATTGGGGCCAGCGCTGCCAATGGGTGTGAGCAGTGACAGCTGCCCTGATCACCCTTCAGGACAGAGGGAGCTAGAAAAGCCCTCAGGGGCGATCAGGGCTGGCAGCGTCCACTTGCACCAGCAGATAGCACCGAGTGATCGGGGCTGGCACTGGGCATCGGCTGCAAGTGCAAGTGGAGACAGCGCTGGAAATGGGTGCAAGTGGGACTGGCACTGGCAGCAGGCATGAGCTCTGGGTAGGATCACAGCGTGTGGGAGCAAAGAATTTTCAGTAACCACCAGAGGCTCACCTGATGATAGCAACTGGTGCCCCACCTTGGTCTGGTGCCCCTGCTCACCTGCTTCACTCTCCCACTGTGGCCAATGCCCACCATGTTCCACACATGCCTCCTAGTGGTCAGCACATGTCATAGAAACCAGCTGTTCGATGGTTCAATTATCCCACTGTTCATTCTATTTGCATATTAGCCTTTTATTATATAGGATGAGACAGTTGAAGAAATGGCACTGGTCGGTTTGGCTCAATGGTCAGAGCATCAGCCCTTGGACCTAAAGGTTGCAGGCTCGATTCCCAGTCAAGGACACATACTTCTGTTGTGGGTTTGATGCTCAGCCTGGGTTGGGGCATGTGCAGGAGGCAATCAATGTGTCTCTTTCACATCAAAGTCTCCCTATTGCTCTCTCTCTTCTCCTCCTGCTCCTCCTTCTGCCCTTTAATCTCTAAAAATCATTGAAAAATATATCCTTGAGTGAAGATTAATAACAAAAAAGAAAAAAAGAAAAGAAAATGTGGATACCAAATGACTAATGATTTTTAAGAGATGATTGTATATGAATAATTATTTTGGTGTGACACTGGTATTCAGCTTATGGTTTTGTTTTCATATTTTTAGATAAATATATTGAAATAATTACTGAGGAATTAAAATGATGTCTGAGATTTGCTTCAAAATAATATGAGGGGTCGGGTGGGGTATAAGTAAAGCTAGATTTGCTTAAGTTAACTATTGTTGAAGCTGGGAAAGGGAGATGCTAGGGTTTATTGCATCATTTTGTCTAATTTTTCTTAGAGGATTTTAAAAATATGTTTTTATTGACTTCAGAGAGAGGGAGGGACAGAAACATCAATGATGAGAGAGAACCATCAATTGACTGCCCTCTGTATGTCCTCTATTTTTTAAAATTTAATAAATCTTTATTGTTCAGATTACTACAATTGTTTCTCTTTTTCCCCCCATAGCTCCCCTCCACCTGGCTCCCACCCTTCCCTCTGCCCTTACCTCCCCCCCCCCACATTGTCCTCATCCATAGGTGTATGATTTTTGTCCAGTGTCTTCTTGAACCACCCCCTCACCCTTTTCCCCTGAGAATTATCAGTCCACTCCCTCTCTATGCCCCTTATTCTATTATATTCACCAGTCTATTCTGTTCATCAGATTTTTAATTCACTTGTTTTTAGATTCACTTGTTGATAAATATATATTTGTTGTTCAGTTTATGGTTTTCTTTTTTATAATTTTTATCTTTACCTTTTTATTCTTCTTCCTCTTCTTAAAAAGTACCTTTCACTGGTTTGGTGTTGATGAACTCCTTTAGCTTTTTCTTATCTGTGAAGCTCTTTATCTGACCTTCAATTCTGAATGATAGCTTTGCATGGTAGAGTAATCTTGGTTGTAGGTTCTTGTTATACATCACTTTGAATATTTCTTGCCACTCCCTCTGGCCTGCATAGTTTCTGTTGAGAAATCAGCTGACAATCTTATGGGTGCTCCCTTGTAGGTAAAGAACTGTTTTTCTCTTGCTGCTTTTAATATTCTCTCTTTGTCTTTTGCCCTTGGCATTTTAATTATGATGTGTGTCAGTATGGTCCTCTTTGGATTCCTTTTGTTTGGGGTTCTGTGTGCTTCCTGCACTTGTAAGTCTATTTCTTTCACCAGATGTGGGAGGTTTTCAGTCATTATTTCTTCAAACAGGTTTTCAGTATTTTGCTCTCTCTCTTCTTCTAGCACCCCCATAATTCATAATTCTGATGTTGGTATGCTTGAAGTTTTCCCAGAGGCTCCTTACACTATCTTCACATTTTTGGATTCTTTTTTCTTCTTGCTTTTCCAGTTGAGTGTTTCCTGCTTCTTTGTATTTCAAATCTTTGACTTGATTCTTGGGTTCTTCTAGTCTGCGGTTAGGTCTCAGTATAATATTTGTTATTTCAGTCAGTGTATGTTTAATTTCTAGTTGGTCCTTTTTCATCTCCTCTTGGGTCTCACTAAATTTATCCATCTTTTCTAGGAAATTCTTGAAAAACTTTATAATCATTGTGTTGAACTCTATATCCAGTCACTTGTTTTCCTCCATTTCTTTAATTTGTGATCTGTTCCTTTGTCTCCGCATTTTCACTGCTTCCCTGAGTTGGTAGAGTAGCTTTGTGTGCTAGGTGTCCTAAGTGGCCCAGTAGCTCCACCTCCCCAGTTACCTGAGGTGGACTCTGTTAGCGCACCCTTTTGTGGACTGTGTGTACAGCCTTGTTGTAGTTAAGTCTTAATTGTTGTTGGTATCACTGGAGGGAATTGACCTCCAAGCCAATTGGATATGAGGATCAGCTGTGACTATGCCAGGGAACTTCTGTGCTGGAGTCAGCCTTATGATATAAGACTTGCAAAATTGCAAAAGCCTCTGTGTTAGGCTTGGATGGGGCAGAGTCTCAGGGCTGAGCAGACAGCCTTGGCTTCCTGTCAGCCCTGCCCTATGCGGCCCCTGGGTCTAGTGTTCCTCGGTAATCGCTGTAGCCCTCTCTGTGTGCACTTGCACTCCCATGCCTCCAGAACTCTACCTTTCGCAGATTCCCTGAGTTTCCATGCACTCTGGGGACCCGTATGAGTTTGGGTCCCCAGGGTCTCGCTGGAAACTGGGGTTCAGTGCAGTCAAAAGTGGAGTTCAGTGTAGTTGGGAGATTCCATCTTCCTCCCACTAGAGAAAGTCAGCAGCATAATCAGCAGTCAGTCCTCTCTGCACACACTGGTGTGCGCTTCTCCAGACCTCTGCTTTTCTCGGCTCCCCTGGGTTCCCATGCACTCCTTGCTTTTTCTGACAATCCAGACCCTCCCACCCCCATATGAGTCTCGCCTGGAACTGGGGCTCAGTGCAGTTGGGAGTTTCTGTCTCCCTCCCACAAGAGGAAGCCAGCCAGGAACTCCGCTGGCAATGGGTACTTGAGCTGCTCTCGGGTTTGAGCTATCACAAGGTGTGCTGCATGGACACTTTTGTGTGTGTCTCCTGGGGCACGTATTACCTGGGAGTGGGATTGGTGGGTCCCAGGATACACTGACTGAGAAATGCCAAGCTGTCTTTGTACCAAGTTACACCTCTCTATTGACATTTCTATTGCTCCACATCCCTGCCAACTGTTGGCATTTTCAAAGTCCCCAACTTCCTTCCTAATCTAGTGAGTGTAATGGTGTTTCATACAGTATTAATTAGCAAGGAGCATTTCTTTGAGTTTGAATGTGACTTCATATGCTTATTGGCCACTGAATCTGTAGTTGCTCACTCACATTTTTGCTCATTTTCTATTGAGTTCACTGCATTTTATGTGTTTAAATATTTGTATTGATTTTTCCTAAAGGGAGAAAGAGGAACATCAATGTGAGAGCGACTGGCTGCCTCCTAAAGCAGCCTACTAGGAATCGAACCAGCAACCTTTTGGTGCACAGGACGACACCCTGGCCAGGACCACTATTGTTTGTTTGTGGGAGCTCTTTATATAGTGTGAAGCTATCCTTTGAGAGTCAGTTTAATGTGATCCTGCAACTGTGAGAGCATGGGCAAAGCATCTTTCTCTCGGGTGTGGGAGGAATTGCTTGCTCCCATTGTTGGTCTGGGCCAGCTGCCCTTCCCTAGAGCTGGGGTGAGAAGCCAGCCCTGCCAGCGCTGCCTGGCTTGAGAATAAAGTGGATCCTGAAAACATAATGGGGGCGGGAAGTGATTCCAGAAAAAGAGGCAGCGGATGCTGGGCTCGCAGAGCAGCAGATACCCATACAGCGCACCAACGCCGATCCTCACATTGGGCTGGGAATGTAACCGGAGCCGTGTAACCGGAGCCAGGTTCCGCTGCCTGCCAACACTGCCAACCAAATGCTGGTGGAAAAGAAAGGTTTTATTCAAGTGCCAGGCCCCTGAGAGAGGGCACTCTTGTCACCCAGCCCATCTCCACGTCTGGGTGCCGGCAGCAGCTTTGATAAGGAGGAGAGAGAGAGAACGCACAACACAGAGACCAAGGGAGGCCAGGCACGTCCGTTCCTTAAGAACCTGCAAACCGGTTGGTGACGTGTATGCGCGTCATCCTGTGCTCATCATCCTGGCTCCATGTCTGAAGGTCAGCACATCTCCCGGAACTGGGACAGCGGAAGCTTCGAGTCTGCACCTTCTGAAGTTAGTCCCTAGGATTCCGATCCAAACCTGCTGTTTATTTACAAGCTGCTCATTAGCCAGAGTCGGCATTTACAGAATACAAGCCTTACCCTGCCCACTTCACACCGGCATGTCTGGGTGCTAAAGGGGATGAGGATCAAAAGAACCCTTGCTTGGGAGGTGTGACCAGAGCCCTGTATCGTGGCAGCCAGCAGGCGACTGGGAGGAGCAGAGGCCAGGAGGGCAGCGAAGAGGCAGGGGAGCTGGGAAGGCCATGGCCCGAGGCCTGTGATCTGCGGGCAGTTTGCACCCGGAGCTCTTTCCCAGTTACTGCAGGTTTTATGAAAAGCTTTCACCTACTGAGAGAGGCCCTTGGAGGCAAACCAAAGGGGAGGAGGCTGTGACCTCCTCGGGTGGGAATGTAAACAGACAGTGGGAGGGAGGAGGTGACTGTGCAGTGGCAGCAGCAGGGGCTGAGGTGACAGGTCCCCAGGGACCAGCCTCGGGGCCTCGGTGCGCAGTCATCGCGGCTGAGGTTCCCGAGCACCGTCTGCGTCAGGCCCGCTCTGAACGTGTCCCACACGTTAACCCACCTGCTTCTCACAACAGCCCTCCCAGGCAGGTCCTATCATTACTCCGCAGTAGAGGTGAGGAAACCGAGGCACAGGGACTTGCCCAAGCGGAAGAGTCAGGATTCTACCGCTGGCACCTGCCTCACACGGTGGTGGTCTTGACAAGTCTAAGGAAGAAAGCCCGTTTTATAACCCTCTTTTGGCGGCCTTGCAGCCGAGGGACTCGGATACTGTAGTGTGTACTGGTCCATTTGGAAGGAAAGATTTCAGAAAGGTGAGGCACTTCTGGGTGCCACAGAGGTGCCAGGGTGCTGCCAGGGCAGGAGGCCTGCGCTGGAGGTAGCAGATTTGCTGGGACAAAAATTGCTGCCTTTCTGGTCTCTCGGAACTATTTTGCCCATTTCCAATGGCCCCAGCACCCTTTTGGGGAAATGCTGCTCCCCCAGACCTTGAGCCGTGGTGGGCTCTGCAGGGTGTCATGGTCCCTCGTGGGCCCCCCTCTCACCCAAAGCAGCCAGCCCTTCCATGGTCAGCCCTGCCTGGGGCAGCCAAGCTGAGGCCTGCTTGTCCGGAAGGAGGGGATGGGCGTCCCGATGGTTCAGGGCCCCACTGAGGATGACTGAGGAGTTACAAGCATAGAGAGAAGCATGAAGAAGCACAGTGAGGCATGTACAAGATAGGCCGAGAGAGAAATAGACGGAGAGAGAGGGATGGCCCCAGTGGATAGAGCGTCAGCGTGCGGACTGAAGGGTCCCTGGTTCAATTCCGACCAAGGACATATGCTGGTGAAAAGGGAAAGAGGTTTTATTCAAGTGTCTTAATCTCTATAGGGGGCTTGCAGAAGGCAGCCAATCAATGATTCTCTCTCATCATTGATGTTTTTTTCTCTCTCTCTCTCTCTTTCTCTCTGAAGTCAATAAAAATATATTTAAAAAAGAAAGAAAATCAGTGTTTAAGGAGAAAGAAAGGAAGAAAGAAAGAAAGAAAGGGATACAGACAAAGACAAAAAGCTAAGACAGAAGGAGATGAGAATGAGGGACAGAGAGTGAGGCTTAGATGGAGCAGAGATAGGATGTCAGGCAAAGAGCAAATGTCAGGTGGAGAGAGGGAGAGACAGGCACCGCAGCAGACACACTGACCTCCTTCCAGGAACTCCTATACGGGCCGCTGGTCCTCCCTCAGCTCTGCCCTCGGCTCCTGCTGCTGGCCAAGCCCATTAAGCTGCTCTCCTGGCCACAACTGAAGGCCCCACGCCCTGGGAAGGACACCCCTGAAGAGGCGTCCATGCTTCCCTGCACCCCAAACCATCAATTAGTATTAATGAAGGAAGGCTTCTCTCTGTGTAAAGACCCCCATGGGCCCGGTTGGCAGGGAAGCCCCACCTCTGTGACTCAGGAGGTTAAAGGGCCGGGGCCAACCTGACAGCCCAGAGTGTCCAGATGGCGTGTGGCAGCGGGAAGGTCACCATCCAGTTGGTGGACGAGGAGTCAGGACCCGGAGCCCGGAACCCGAAGCTTTTTAGAGGCCAGCGCTATGAGGCCATCCAAGCAGCCTGCCTGGATGAGGGGATCCTCTTCCGAGATCCCTACTTCCCTGCTGGCCCCGATGCCCTTGGCTATGACCAGCTGGGGCCGGACTCAGAGAAGGCCAAAGGAGTGAAATGGATGAGGCCCCATGTAAATTGTGGCTGGGGGCTGGGTTCTGACTCTGAGGGAGGAGGGCTGGGGCCTGGACTCCTGGGCCTGAGGGAGGAGGGGGCTGGGGGCCTGGGCTCCTGGGTCTGAGGGAGGAGGTTTGGGGCCTGGACTCCTGGGTCTGAGGGAGGAGGGGCTGGGGACCTGG
>PVJN01025557.1:0-29925 GCA_004026805.1 Lasiurus borealis | reverse complement strand
GGTCTGCACTCCAGCGGGCTCGCCCCTCTTCCTTTCTCCTGCCATGGGGGCCGTGGGGCTGTGGGGGGGATTTGGGGGGGCTGCCAGCTCGGGGGAGGCATCCCCGCAGTGCAGCTGCCTGCGGAGGTGGCACCTGGCAGCTCCCGGCGCCCTGAGCTGCGGCGAGGTCCACAGGCGGCAGCCGGGGTGCGCTCCTTGGCGCAGGGTTCTCCCCCAGCTCCCCGCACGCACATCTGGCGTGCAGCAGCGGCGGCCTCCGCTCCTTCCTGGCCTGGCCCGGGCACTCGCTGGGCAGCTGGGCAGGAGGGGCCCGCCGGGACGCTAGCCCGCGTTCCCCATGCTCACACGCACGCCGCGTCCGGCGTCCGTGGTCCCTGGTTTGGAGCGTCTCCTGCCTCATGCAGAGCCAGGTGTTGCTCAGCCCAGAGAGGCCCGGTGGCTGCACCGGCTGAGCTGAGCTGTGACCTCCCAGCCCCAGCTGCTGGGGACAAGCAGGGGGCAGCAAGGCCCCCCCTGGGGGTAGGGAGCAGGGAGCAGGGGGGCCAGACTTACTACGACCAGGTAGCCACCTGCCTGAGTGTGGGGAGCTGGCGCCTCCGGTGTGGAGGGAGGAGGATGCACAGAGAGACCCCCTTCCCTCCGCGCTGGCTCCCCTCCCAGGAGGCAGAGGTGGGATGAGAGGGCTGGGAGGAAGGGCCAGTCCATGAGTGGAGAGCGGAATGCAGACCCCTCAGGCCAGGCTGGTGTGGCTCAGGGGTTGAGCTTCGACCTAGGAGCCAGGAAGTCACGGCTCTGATTCGAGGTCAAGGGCACATGCCCGGGTGGGGGGCTCCATCCCCAGTGCGGGGCGTGCAGGAAGCAGCCGGTCCATGATTCTCCCTCATCGTGGATGTTTCTATCTCCCTCACTGAAATCAATAAAAAAATTTTTTTTTTTTTTAAAGAAAGCAAACCTTCCCGTTAAGGACCTGGGACCCTGAGCTAGCAGCCCCGTGTGCCAGCCGGTTGCGGGGTGGCCCGGCTCCCGCCTGCTCCCGGGCCTGCAGGCGGGACTCGGCACCTGCACACGTGGCTTTCCTGCCAGCGCGCTCACCTGTTGCCAGGAGACTGCAGATGGGGAGAGCTGGGCAGAGGCTGGCCGGGCAGTGGCTGCCTGTGGCATCCCGGTGCCAGGTGCCATCCTGCAGAGGAGGACGGAGAGGCCCTGCCGTGAGGCGTGGCCGGCGCCCGGGGCTGGCTGGTCAGAGCACCGTGTTGCACTGCCTGGCCACGATGTACCCGCGTCTGGCCATCTTCTCTCGCCTGGTGGGGGGCTGATGTTCTCTCCCTCTGTGGTGGTGTCAGCTCATGTTGACGTGGGGCGTCTCGGTGGAAGCTATTTGCATCTGGCTCGCCTGCTTGGGAGCGTTGACTCATCTTGTTTGGCCGAGGAGGTGCGGGGTACGGCGGTGGTCCCCGCACTGCGGCTGTGTGTGTGTGTGGACGGCAGGGGAGGTTATCGGCCTGCGGAGTGTCTCTAACAAGGGGGCGCCGGGAAACGTGCGGAGTGGTGGGACTCGGACGTGGGAGGCGGGCAGGATGCCTCCCTTTACCCAGCAGGCACCTCGCCGGGCCCCACTCCCTGTCCTTCGTGTTCCGAGCAAGGCCGTGGGGTGCAGGAATGAGCAGTGTTGGCTTCGATCTGTTAAGGACGCGTCAGATGAAAAGTGCACAGATCGTTAGTTGTCTGGTAGTTACAGGTAGGTCACTTTATCTAGTGCATATACATAGGTGAGCTGTGCATATAGATAGATTAGTTATCTAATGCATATAGATAGATTAGTTATCTAGTGCATATAGATAGATTAGTTATCTAGTGCATAGAGGTAGGCTAGTTATCCAATAGTAATAGCTAGATTAGCTAGCTAGTGCATAAGAGATAGGTTAGCTATCTAGTGTATATAGGTAGACTAGTTACCTAGTACATAAGAGATAGGTTAGCTATCTAGTGCATATATGTAGACTGGTTACTAGTACATAAGAGATAAGTTAGCTATCTAGTATATGTAGGTAGACTAGTTATATGGTACATAAGAGATAGGTTAGCTATTTAGTGTATATAGTTAGACTAGTTATCTAGTACATAAGAGATAGGTTAGCTATCTAGTGTATATAGTTAGACTAGTTATCTAGTACATAAGAGATAGATTAGCTATCTAGTCTATATAGGTAGACTAGTTACCTAGTACATAAGAGATAGATTAGCTATCTAGTGTATATAGTTAGACTAGTTATCTAGTACATAAGAGATAGATTAGCTATCTAGTGTATATAGGTAGACTAGTTGCCTAGTACATAAGAGCTATTTAGTGTATATAGGTAGACTAGTTATCTAGTACATAAGAGAGAGGTTAGCTATCTAATGCATATAAGTAGACTAGTTAGTTACCTAGTACATAAGAGAGAGGTTAGCTATCTAGTGTGTATAGGTAGACTAGTTGCTTAGTACATAAGAGCTATTTAGTATATATAGGTAGACTAGTTACCTAGTACATAAGAGATAGGTTAGCTATTTAGTGTATATAAGTAGACTAGTTATCTAGTACATAAGAGATAGATTAGCTATTTAGTGCATATAGGTAGACAAGTTACCTAGTACATAAGAGATAGGTTAGCTATCAAGTATATACAGATAGACTAGTTATCTGGCACATAAGAGAGAGACTAGCTATCTACCGCACGTAGGTAAATTAGTTGTCTAATACAGGTCGTATGGTTTGGTTCAGAGCTGAAAACAAAGTGTCCCAGGGACACTGGTCATTGAGCAATCTGAGGAGGCTTCCCTGAGGTGGCGGCCTTCTAAGGTGAGACTTGCCAGGTGCAGAGGGAGGGCAGGAGCCGTTTGGGCAGGCGTGGTGGGGGTGCACAGGCCCGGCCAGGGGCATACAGAGGAGACTACCCTCCTGCCAGGCATTTGATGGGGCCTCAGGCTTGAACCATGGGTCCAGCCGGTGGATGGGGAGCCCTCTCTGACAGCCACTCTTGTGTTCAAGTCCTCTTCCTGGCTCTCCCATCGAGTACAGACACTGGAAATTAATCAGCCACATGTCCTCACAGAGTATTATTTCCTGGGATGGTCTATATTCCTATCTCTCTATATAAAAGCCTAATATGCAAATTGTCCCTGTGGCAGTTCGATCAAGAGACCGCTTGCTCACTATGACGTGCACCGACCACCAGGGGGCGGCGTGGAACGAAGGAGGTTGCAGCTGGCAGCTGGAAGGCCCCAATTGGCCCTGATCACCAGCCAGGCCTAGGGACCCTACCCGTGCATGAATTTTCGTGCACTGGGCCTCTAGCTTTCAATAACATTGCATTTGGTAGGAATCGGTAGTAGAGGGCAGCACAATAAATCCCCCCTGGATGCCAGCAGCAGGTCGCCTGTGGAGAGAGTGAGGGCTGTGGGGTCAGGTGGACGCGCTTAACCAGTCCCGGGGGCTAGTGAGCGGCACTTCATGTGCAGGTGGGTTGACAGTATGTCCCTCTTTTTTTTCTTTTTTAAAGTATATTTTTATTGCCGAAACCGGTTTGGCTCAGTGGATAGAGCTTCGGCCTGTGGACTCAAAGGTCCCAGGTTTGATTCCAGTCAAGGTCATGTATCCTGGTTGCGGGCACATCTCCAGTAGGGGACGTGCAGGAGGCAGTCGATCCATGTCTCTCTCTCATCGATGTTTCTAATTCTCTATCCCTCTCCCTTCCTCCCTTCTTCCAATAAAAATATTTTAAAGTATATTTTTATTGATTTCAGACAGAGAGGGAGAGGGGGAGAGAGAAACATCCATGATGAGAGAGAATCATCAATAGATTGCCTCCTGCACGCCCCACACTGGGGATGGAGCCTGCAACCTGGGCCTGTGCCCTGACCGGGAATCGAACCGTGACCTCCTGGTTCCTAGGCCGACACTCAATCACTGAGCCCCGCCGGGCCTTCCTGAAGTTTCCGTGCTGCCTACGAGGGAGGCTGTCTGCTTAGAAGGGTCTGACTTCTCCGCCTTCCGCTGCCCAGTCCCTCCCCCTGCACGTGGCCATCAGTATTTAGAGCTTGTCCATTCATCCCTCCCTCTGCCCCCGGCACCCCGCCATCTCCCTCTCACCTGACTTGCCACCCCGCCTTCACCACCTCCTTGCCTGCTGTGCTCCTGGCCTGGAAGACCCCCGCCCGGTGGTGGTGGTGGTGGCAGTGGTGGCTCAGTGGTCGAGCGACGACATAGGAACCGGGAAGTCACGGTTCGATTCCCGGGCACAGGCAGGGCAGGGGTTTTTCCAGAGCCAGGTGTTGCTGTCAACAAGGGCCGGACTGTTCCCGGACAAGCCTGGGGTTGCCCGAAAGGAGGGCGATGAGGCCGCCAGGGCCCGGGGGAGGGAGCGAGGGGGTGGCTGGCCTTGACAGGCGGGAAGGGATGACGGGCAGAGACGCGGGCGTGTGGGGACGCGGGAGGGGAGCCAAGGACCTGAGCTGGCCGCCTTCGCCGGAGGGAGGTGGGAGCGGCGCTGCCTGCCTGCCTTCGGGGGGCAGGGAGGGAAGGAGGAGAACGGGTGGCGGGTGTGGGAGAGACACAGACCGGAGGGCCAGGAGAGATGTCACCCCTAAAAGCCTTTCTGGCGAGCGGTGTGTTCTCCGTGGTGCAGACCTTGGGTGACTCGGGGAGGCGGGTAGAGGGGAGGCCGCCGGCGGCGGGTCGGGACTCGCAGGTCCGTCCCTGCTCCCGGGAGTGGAGGAGCCCTCGGACCGGAGCCAGCCCTCTGTCTCCTGAGAAGAAAGGGGGGGAGGGGACGGAGGCAGGTCTCGCCCTGGCTGTCCGCAGAGACGTGGCACCCGGCTAGTAAGTCACTTAAGAGCAGAGCATGAGCCGAGACCGGTTTGGCTCAGTGGATAGAGCGTCAGGCTGCGGACTGAAGGGTCCCAGGTTCGATTCCGGTCGGGGGCATGTACCTTGCTTGTGGGCACATCCCCAGTAGGGGGCGTGCAGGAGGCAGCTGATCGATGTCTCTCATCGATGTTTCTAACTCTCTATCCCTCCCCCTTCCTCTCTGTGAAAAATCATTAAAATACAGTGGTACCTCGAGATACGAGTGCCCTAAAATACGAGCAATTTTTGCTTTGAAATACGAGCAACATTTGAGATAGGAGTCATCGCGCAGATTGGCCGGCTGCACACGACCCACCAGTTTACCTCGTCTCGAGCGTCTCATAGTTTCCCACGCCTCAAGGTTACGGAATGAATTAAACTTGTATCTCAAGGTACCACTGTATTAAAAAAAAAAAACGCAGAGTGTGAAGGTGTGACCCAGGACCACGGAAAAATGGGGCTGTGTGTGCCTGTGTGTGTGTGTGTGTGTGTGTGTGTGTGTGCCGGAGCCTAGGCATCTGTGGGCTTGTGTGTGCATCTGTGTGTAGGTTGCACGCATGGGTCTGTGCGTACAGATGGGTGTGAATGGGTGTGTGCGTGCATTGTGTTTGTATGTGCAGGTGTACGTGTGTGTTCCTGTGGTGTGCGAGTATGTGCATGCACCGATGCATGTTTGCATTTCTATGTGCATGTGTATATACGGGTATGCCTGCTTGTGTATGTGTGTGTGCACCTAGAGATGTGTGTGCCTGTCCTTGTGTGTACATGTGTGTTGTGTGCGCACCTGCCTCTGTGCTTGTGTGTGTGCATGCAGACAGAGGCACACATGTACAGGCGGGGTTTGGTATTGGAGCAGAAGGGAGAGCCAGCCCTGGGAGCCTTACTTTACGGGTCCTTAGGCCCAGGAAGCCACTGGTGCAGAGAGAGGTGCAGTGCGGCCTCTCAGCCGGGCTGGGGCTGGCTGAAGCTTCCACAGAAAAGCTCAGTCCCCTCTCTTCCCCCCTCCGAATGGGTGCAGAGGGCTTGGCCGGGCAGGTGCTGATCCCGAGGAGGACAGTCTAACCCTAAGGCAGCACTTTGGTCCTTGACCAGCAAGTTTGGTCCCGCCTCCTACAAGGCCCCGCCGCAGGTATGTTCCAGAAACCGGTGCTGTGAGCTTCCGGATACATTGGGCAATAGCCAGCCTCCGGTGGAAAGCTGCTCGGTGCTCCAGCTCCGCTCCAGGGCGCAGGCTCCGGCCGAGGCCTCCCTGCTGCCCTCTGGCCCGGCTGCCCCTGGTGCGTGGAGGGGAAGAAGGGGGGACACTCGTGCCATCTGTCCTCTTATAAAACCCTGACTTCCGTGAGGCCAGCATCCAGACATTGTTGGTATCTATGGACCCCATTCTTTCCAGAGACAGTGCTGGTCCGGGGGTGAGTGGGACCTCGGCCCTGTGTGACAAAGGGGAGGATTTCAGACCCAAAGTCCAGGACCCCAGCCGGGGGCCTGGAGGTGCAGGTGGAGTAACGGGTTATGGGAATGAGGGTGGCGTGGCGCGTCCAGGGCCTGCGAGGTCTTTACCTGCAAACCACGGCTTCACACACGCACACGTGCATACACACACACACACACACACACACACACACACACACATCGCACACACATCCACTGAGCCAGGATGTAGTGAGCGGATGGGATAAACCAGTGGTTCTCAACCTTCCTAAGGCCTCGACCCTTTAAGACAGCTCCTCATGGGGTGGTGACCCCCAACCATAAATTATTTCCGTGGCTGCTTCATCGCTGTAATTTTGCTACTGTGATGAACTGTCATGTAAATATCTGATAGGCAGGATGTATTTTCGTTGTTACAAATGGAACATAATTAAAGCAGAGTGCTTAATCACAAAAACAATATGTAATTATATATTGTGTAATATTTAGTTCTCATGACAAATAAATGAAATGTTGTCTTGAATCGTGGTGTAGCATGGTTAACAGTGTTAATATGACAACAGTAAACTACATGGCTACACTTTGCTACACCGAGGAGCGGTGTGTTGGTTCCTAAGACCATGGGAAATATGCATTTTCTGATGGTCTTAGGCGACCCCTGTGAAAGGGTCGCGACCCACAGGTTGAGAACCGCTGGGATAAACACAACCCAAGCTGCCGTTTCGGGAGCCGCGTTACACTTGCCAAAGCCGTCCTCCCCGCGCCTCGTTTGACAGAAGCTCGGCCTGAATGGGCTTTTTCCGCGCCGCTGATCAATACATACGTGGGAACTGGTTCCTCTGGCCCTCCTCCCCCCGCAGGCCTGGATCAAAGGGGGGGAGGGGCTCCAGATCGCCAGCCGGGCCATCTTGGGGTGCACTGTATGCCTCCTGTCCCCCAGGAGGAGGTGCCAATGAATCTTCTTTGGCTGAGAGCCCCCCCGCCCCCCCCAACCAAACCTAACACGTCCGCCCGAGAGCAATGAAAACATACTCGACACCCCGCCCAGGCGTGTACGGGAGGGGTCCTGGCGGCAGGACTCACAGGCGCCCCTGTCCCTGCAGTGACCAGAGGCGGCTCAGAGCACAGGCCTGCCCGCCCCGCAGAATGAAGGGCACTGCCCAGCCCGTGTGGCTCAGTGGGTGAGCATCGACCCAGGAACCAGGAGGTTGCTGGTTTGATTCCTGGTCAGGGCACATATTTGGGTGGTGGGCTCGGTCCGCAGTAGAAGGGGCGTGCAAGAGGAACCGATAGGTGATTCTCTCTTGCCGATGTGTCTGTCTTTCTCCCTATCCTTTCCTCTCTCAAAAAAAAAAAAAAGTAGCCGAGACTGGTTTGGCTCAGTGGATAGAGCCTCGGCTTGAGGACTGAAAGGTCTCAGGTTTGATTCTGGTCGGGGGCATGTACCTTGCTTGCGGGCACATTTCCACTGTGGGGTGTGCAGGAGGCAGCTGATCGATGTCTCTCTCTCATAGATGTTTCTGACTTTCTATCTCTCTCCCTTCCTCTCTGTAAAAATCAATAAAATATATTTTTTAAAAAAGTAGATAAAAATCTATTAAAAAGAAAAGGAATGGCTGGCACAGGCTACCCTGTGGGTGAACCCCAATGCCATTAGGGGAAGAAGCAGATGCAAAGGTCTCCATGGCCTGTTCGTATCCAGAATGGCCGAACCTGCAGAGGCAGAGACCAGGTTGGTGGTGGCGGGGAGGTGGGGGTAGACACGGGGCGTGAGGCTCATCGTGAAGCGATGGGGCGCTCGATGACGGGGTAGTGAGGCTGGCTGCACCCCTCTGTGAATGTGCTAAGCACCCCGAACCAGACTCCTCAACAAGTGAAGTTTTAAAGCTGTCTTTTGATTGGTTTCAGAGAGGAAGGGAGAGGGAGAGAGAGAGAAACACCCATGATGAGAGAGAATCATGGATCGGTTGCCTCCTGCACGCCCCACACTGGGGGTCACGCCTGCAACCTGGACATGCGCCCTGACCGGGAATCGAACCCTGACCTCCTGGTTCCTAGGTTAACGCTCAACCACCGAGCCACGCCACGCTGGGCAAACAGAGGGTCTTGAATCAAGATTTTGCCCTCGGAGAGTGAGTACGTTCCAGAAAGCATGACATGCAGACACTCGGTTTCAGGTTGTTAACTCTACTTAAAGTTTTCTTAAGTTTAAACAAAATAGAGCAGTGGTTCTCAACCTGTGGGTTACAACCCCTTTGGGGGTGTTGAACGACCCTTTCACAGGGGTCACCTAAGACCATCGGAAAATGCAGATATTCACATCATGATGCATCACAGCAGCAACATTTCATGGTTGGGGGTCACCACCCCATGAGGAACTGTATGCAAGGGTCTCGGCCTTAGGAAGGTTGAGAACCACTGAAATAGAGTAAGTTTGCCAAAACCGGTGTGGCTCCGTGGATAGAGCGTCGGCCTGCGGACTGAAGGGTCCCAGGTTCGATTCCAGTCAAGGGCATAGACCTGGGTGGCAGGCACATCTCCAGTGGGGAGGGGGTGTGTGTAGGAGGCGGCTGACTGATGTTTCTATCCTTCTTCCTTCCTTTCTGTAAAAAATCAATAAAAAATATATTAAAAAAAATAGAGTAAGTCTGACCCCGGTGTATTCTGTCCTGCAACCTCCCTCTCCTCCACTCCCTTAACAACCGCCCCCGCCCCCCCGCAGTGGAGATGGTCTCCTAGGCCGAAGGCCTCAGGGCTGTGGGCCCGGTGCCAGGCCAGTGGGAAAGGCCAGCCCACCGGCTCCGAGGAGTCCCATCTGCCTGTGGTCCGTCTCTCTCCTGCATGCCCCCCCCCCCCCATGCAGGGCTCAGCTCTGTGTACGTTTCCAGCTGACCGAGAAGCACACACACAGTCCCGAACGGAAAGCAAACAGTGGAAAAGAACCTCCGGGTTGCTGGGCCTCTGTCTGTGGGAACGGGTGCCGCAGAGCCTGCTCGGGCCGTGGGCCGGGTTCCAGAAGTCACACGCTAGCTCGCTGCTCGCCACTTGCTCGCTCGCTCGCTCGCTCGGGGGGTGTGGGGCCCCGGCCTCCCCCAGCGCCAGCTGCCCGCTGCGGTTCCTCAGTAAACGCTCCAGCGTGGGATGGAGGCTGGCCATCGGCAGGAAGCCAGTTCGAGCCAAGACAGAGATTCAGAGGGCCCTGGCCGGTGTGGCTCAGTGGATAGAGCGCCCGCCTGGGGACTGCAGGGTCCCGGGTTCGAGTCCTTCCGGTCAAGGGCACGACATACCTCGGTTGCTGGCTCCTCCCTGGCCCCCGGCCCTGGTCCGGGGGCGCATGCAGGAGGCAACCCATCAATGTGTTTCTCTGGCTTCGATACTTCTGTCTATCCCTCTCTCTAAAAAATCAGTGGGAAAATATCCTCAGGTGAGGATTTAAAAACAAACAAACAGAGAGATAAGCCGAAACTGGTGTGGCTCAGTGGATAGAGCGTCGGCCTGGAGACTGAAGAGTCCTGGGTTCGATTCCGGTCAAGGGCATGTGTCTTGGTGGCGGGCACATCCCCAGTGGGGGGTGTGCAGGAGGCGGCTCATCGATGTTTCTGGCTCTCTATTCCTCTCCTTTCCTTTCTGTAAAAAAAAAAAATCAATAAAATATATTAAAATAAATAAATAAAAAATTTAATTAGGGTTAAGGTTAGGGTTAGAAAAAAATAAATAAAAATAAAAATAAAAAAATTAAAAAAGAGAGAGAGAAGAGGGAGCCCATCCGGCGTTGCTCAGTGGTTAGCGCCGGTCTCTGCACCCAGCCCAGAATCTTGGTATCTGTGCCTTTAAGTACCAGACAGGGAGGGGGGGGGGGGCTTCAGGGTAGGTCCTGGGAGCTTTCAGAGGTCCAGGCGTGAGGCCTCCTCAGTTGGGAACCCAGCCCCTGGCACTGCCCCCCTCCCCCGCACCCCCCCTCCAAACCCAGACCCAGGAGCACAGCAGCACCTGGAGTCCACGCAGACCACACGCTGCCCCTCCAGCCGTCTGGGTGTCCTGGCGGCGGGGGGGGTGGGCAGGGGGCCTTCCCAAGGCCACGGCTGTGCACACAGGTCACCTGTTGGGATACAGATATTCGGGGTCTGGGGTGGTGTGTGGGGCCCCAGATGGTGCCTTGATTTCCAACAAGCTGGGGCCGGGGTGCGGGGGTTGATGCTGCTGCCCGTGGGCCGCACGTGGGGGTCAAGGTTCTGGAGAGGAGGAGCACCCGACAAAACGTCTCTATTTTAAAAAAATATTTTTATTGCCGAAACCGGTGTGGCTCAGTGGATAGAACGTCGGCCTATGGACTGAAAGGTCCCAGGTTCGATTCTGGTCAAGGGCATGGACCTTGGTGGCTGGCACATCCCCAGTGGGGGGCGTGCAGGAGGCGGCTGATCGATGTCTCTCTCTCATCGATGTTTCTGACTTTCTATCCCTCTCCCTTCCTCTCTGTAAAAAAATCAATAAAATATATTGAAAAAAATATATATTTTTTATTGATGTCAGAGAGGAAGGGAGAAGGAGAGAAAGAGAAACATCAGTGATCAGAGAGGATCATGAATTGGCTGCCTCCTGCACGCCTCACACTGGGGATGGAGCCCGCAACCCAGGTCTATGCCCTGACCGGGAATCGAACCGTGACCTCCTGGTTTCTAGGTCCACGCTCCACCACGGAGCCACGCCCCTGGGTCGGCCGGATGTTGGCATCTTCTATTTAAATGTCGTTTCAGGAAGCTACCAACCCACCCCTCCACCCCCACCTCCTGTGTCCTCCTGGGTGGCTGGCCCTGACCTTGGCCTATTTTTTTTGTGTTTTTTTTTTAAATATATTTTATTGATTTTTTTACAGAGAGGAAGGGAGAGGGACAGAGAGCTAGAAACATCGAGGAGAGAGAGACATCCATCAGCCGCCTCCTGCACGCCCCCTACTGGGGATGTGCCCGCCACCAAGGTCCATTCCCTTGACCGGAATCGAACCTGAGACCCTTCAGTCCTCAGGCCGACGCTCTATCCACTGAGCCACACCAGTTTCGGCCACCCTGGCCTGTTTTGCTTTCCAAAGCTGCCTCCAGGCACCCGGCCCCTCCCCTTCCCCGGGTGTGTCTGGTCTGGGCCTGGGCGCTGGCTGTGGGTGAGGTTGGGGGGACCCCGTCCGGGGAAGACGAGGAGCCTGCTAACGCCAGTGCCTTCTCTCTGCAGGGGAGGAGCGCCCCCGGGATGGCCCGGCCCCCGCGGAGGCCCCGGCGGCGGCGGCGGCGGGGGGGTCGGAGGCCGGGCTGGGGAGCCGCCGCCGCTGCTGCCGCTGCTCGGGCCCCCGGCTGCGCAAGCTGGGCTGGGGGCTGGCGGTGGTGCTGAGCGTGTGCACCTCCTGGGCCGGCACCACGCAGCTCGCCAAGCGCACCTTCCGCACCTTCGACGCGCCCTTCACGCTGACCTGGTTCGCCACCTCCTGGAACTGCCTCTTCTTCCCGCTCTACTACGTGGGCCACGCCTGCAAGGCCCCGGAGCCGCCGTCCGTGAGGCAGCGGTACAGGTGGGTCGCCCGCGGCGGGCTGGGGGGGGGGGTTCCCGGGGCAGGGCTGGGACAGACCTGACAAGTCAGGGGTCCCCCAGGGTCTTAGCGGGACGGGCCAAATCCTCCTTCCAAACCCCCCACCCCGAGGAGGTGAACCTCCCCCTTCAGCCCTCAGCCCCCCGGCCCTGGGGGCACCTTTATATGAAGCAGGAGGGGCAGGCGACATCTTCTAAAATAGCCTAGAGCAGCGGTTCTCAACCTGTGGGTCGCGACCCCTTTGGGGGTCGAACGACCTTTTCACAGGGGTCGCCTACGACTATTGGAAAACACCTGTTTCCCATGGTCTTAGGAACCAACAGACTGCTCCTCAATGTAGCAATGTAGTTTACTGTTGTCCTAGGAAGACTGTTACCCATGCTACACCACGAGTCAAGACAAAATTTCATTTATTTGTCATTAGAAAGAAATATTGCACAATATATAATTACATCTTGTTTTTGTGATTAAGCACCATGCTTTAATGATGTTCCATTTGTAACAACGAAAATACATCCTGCCTATCAGATATTTACATTACAGTTCATAACAGAAGCAAGATTACAGTTATGAAGTAGCAATGAAAATAATTTTATGGTTGGGGTCACCACCACATGAGGAGCTGTCTTAAAGGGTCTCAGCATTAGGAAGGTTGAGAACCACTGGCCTAGAACATGCCGAAACGGGTGTGGCTCAGTGGATAGAGCGTCGGCCTGGGGTCTGAAAGGTTCCAGGTTCGATTCTGGTCAGGGGGATGTACCTTTGTGGCAGGCACATCTCCAGTTGGAGGTGTGCAGGAGGCAGCTGATGGATGTCTCTCTCTCTTATCGATGTTTCTAGCTCTCTATCCCTCTCCCTTCCTCTCTGTGAAAAATCAATAAAATATATTAAAAAAATAAAATAAATAAAATAGCCTAGAGCAGTGGTCGCTCATCAGTTGTCCGAGGACCACTGGACCATGCGTGGCTGGCGTAGCTCCATGGTTGAGCATCCATCTAGGAATCAGGAGGTCACGGTTCGATTCCAGGCAGGGCACAGGCCCAGGATGTTACCTGGATCCCCAGTAGGGGGCGTGCAACAGGCAGCCGCTGGATGGTTCTCATCACTGATGTTTCTGTCCCCCTCTCCCTTCCTCTCTGGAGTCACTAAAAACGTATTTAAAAACAAATAAAATCGCCGCGGGCAGGTCCCCAGAGAGGGTGGGAGTGAGGTGCTCTTTGGCTCCCACCTGCTCCTCGGGATGGAGAGTCAGTGGAGCCGGGTGACTGTGGCTCTCGGTGGCTCAGATCTGTGCCCTGCAGGGACTCGATGACTCATTCCCCTCCCACGTGTCTGAATATCCTGCAGGTGACTGTCACAGGCAAAGCCGTATCTGGCCTTCACTGCCTTTATGTTCTCAGATGGAGTCACACGGGTTTGCTGTCCCTTCAAAAAGAGGCTGCCCCGCTGGCATGGGTCAGTGGTGGAGCATCGACCTAGGAACCAGGAGGTCAGGGTTCGATTCCCGGTCAGGGCACAGGCCTGGGTGGCAGGTTCCATCCCCAGTGTGGGGCGTGCAGGAGGCAGCCGATCCAGGATTCTCTCTCATCATTGCTGTTTTCATCTCTGCCTCTCTCCCTTCCTCTCTGAAATCATTAAAACATATATATCTATATGTATATGTGTATATGTATATATGTATGCGTATGTATGTATGTATATGTATATTTTAAAGGAAAGGCGTAACTAGAGCCCTGCTTTTATTTTTATTTTTTTAATATATTTTATTGATTTTTCACAGAGAGGAAGGGAGAGGGATAGAGAGTCAGAAACATCGATGGGAGAGAGAGACATCGATCAGCTGCCTCCTGCACGCCCCCTCCTGGGAATGTGCCCACAACCAATGTACGTGCCCTTGAAGGGAATCGAACCTGGGACCTTTCAGTCCGCAGGCCGACGCTCTAACCGGTTTGGGCTAGAGCTGTGGTTCTCAACCTTCCTAAGGCCGCGACCCTTGCATACAGTTCCTCATGGGGTGGTGACCCCCAACCATGAAATGTTGCTACTGTGATGCATCGTGATGTAAATATCTGCAGGTTCCGATGGTCTTAGGCGACCCCTGTGAAAGGGTCGTTCAACCCCCAGAGGGGTCTCGACCCACAGGTTGAGAACCGCTGGGCTAGAGCCTTGCTTTTAGGAGAAGGCCCAGCCTCCTACACATGCCCCCCAGGAAAAAAAGATTCCGAGTGGCTTTCGGAAGCCAGACCCGCAGGGGCCTGGAACCAGAACCGGAACCGAGCCGGCCTAGGCAGGCTCAGTGTCACTTTAGCCAGAAATTGCTAGAGAGACACACACAGTGCGTCTCCTCTGAACAGCGGCCAGACACAGGCAGGGGCTGAGAGGGTTAGAAGCTGTGATAGGGCCCCGATTGCCCTCAGGCCAGAGGACTTAATGGGCTGCTCTGAGCCCCAGAGCCAAGCACATGCCCAGTCATCGGAGTGTTTCACCGATAAGCGGCCCTAAGCGACCTTAATGTGTAATGAGAAGGTTCTGCCTTTCTCACAGGGGCGGGGATCTGCTGCTTCTGCTTCAAGAGAGGGGGACAGTGGGCGTGTGGGCCTTTTCTTTCTTTTAATAGATATGTTTTCAGTGCTGTCAGAGAGGAAGGGAGGAGAGAGAGAGAGAGAGACATCCATGATGAGCCAAAACCGGTGTGGCTCAGTGGATAGAGCGTCGGCCTGCGGACTGAAAGGTCCCAGGTTCAATTCCGGTCAAGGGCATGCACCTGGGTGGCGGGCACATCCCCAGTAGGGGGCGTGCAGGAGGCAGCTGATTGATGTTTCTCTCTCATCGATGTTTCTGACTCTCTATCTCTCTCCCTTGCTCTCTGTAAAAAATCAATAAAATATATTTAAAGAAAGAAAGAAAGAAAGAAAGAAACGTCAGTGATGAGAGAGAATCCTGGATCAGCTGCCTCCTGCACGCTTCCCCACTGGGGATGGAGCCCGCAACCCCCGCCTGTGCTCTGACGGGAATCGAACTGTGAACCCTGGTTTATAGGTCGACGCTGAAACCATGGAGCCACGCCGGCCAGGCCGAGCTATTTTTTTTCTCTAATGGGGCCACAGAGCAGAAGGGACTTTCTGGCATTTTCCCTCTTCTCCTACGTTCCTTCGTTCTAGTCCTCACAGTCCGACCTCCGCTCGGGAATGGAGGGCCTGTGGGGAACGCAATCATTGACCGTGGCCGGTTTCTTTCTTTCTTTCTTTTTTTTAAAAATATATTTTATTGATTTTTTTTTACAGAGAGGAAGGGAGAGGGATAGAGAGTTAGAAACATCGATGAGAGAGACATCGATCAGCTGCCTCTTGCATGCCCCCTACTGGGGATGTGCCCGCCACCAAGGTACATACATGCCCTTGACCTTTCAGTCCGCAGACCAACGCTCAATCCACTGAGCAAAACGGTTTCGGCAGGTTTCTTAAAGCAAAATCAGACCAAATCCTCTTCTCCACCAAGCACCTAAGCCAAGTGCTTCACAGTCACCAAACACATTTTATCTTACTCCGAGCACCAGCCAGAGCAGGCTGGGCCCCCTGCCCAGACACCCACGGGCCAGGCCCCTAACCCAGCGGTCACCAGCCGGAGGCCCGCAGACCACGGCTGGCCCTTGAGGTCCAAAAGGCTGGGGACCGCTGCTCCCCGGCAGGTCGGGAGGTTGAGGGAGGGGGGCTGAGCGGGTGAGGACCTGCCGCTGAGGGTCCCTGGGAAACTGCCGAATGTGTTTGCCAGTTTAGGTCCTTGTACCCTCAGCCACACCCCGCTAATCGTGGGTCCCCTGTAACTGGCGGGCCTGGGCCCGGATCCCCCTCGGGCATGGAAAGGGCCTGTCGGGTGGCTGGATGGAGGGCCGCACCCCGTTCCCTCGAGTCGAGTTGGGCACAGCGGGCAGAAGTCAGGTCGGCCGGAATAAGCCTCGTCGGTATGACGTCGGTGCCAACTCCATTCTTGCTCTGCCTGGGCCTTTTATTTATTTTTTATTGTTTTAGGTAGAATGATCGTCATTGTGTTTTTCTCTTTGGCTGTTTGTTGTCTGCATCCGGCAGCGCAAAAACCAAGTGATGTACGTATGTGGTGTGACAGTCCGGAGCGCCCTTCCTACGGGGCTGGCTTTAGGACACGCGGTTTAACACGCTCCTCTCGGTCACACGCACATTATTAATTTATAGCGAAATAAATTAAAAGCGCCGGGAGCGCTCTCGCGGCAGGAACTCGGCACCGTTCCCTGGCGCTGTCTGCTGCTGCTTGTTTCTCTGGCGTTTGGGGGAAGGATGGGATTTTTTCCAAGCGAGACTTTGAGCCGGGCCGGTGTGGCTCAGCGGTGGGACGTGGAGGTGTGAACCAGGAGATTGCGGTTCCATACCCGGTCAGGGTACAGGCCCGGGTTGTGGGCTCCATCCCCAGTAGGGGGCGTGCAGGAGGCAGCTGATCAAGGATTCTCTCTCATCATGGATGTTTCTCTCTCTCTCTCTCTTCCTCTCTGAAATCAATACAAATCTATTTTTTTAAAAAGAGAAAGAAAGGCCCTAACCGGTTTGGCTCAGTGGATAGAGCATCGGCCTGTGGACTGAGGGGTCCCAGGTTCGATTCCGGTCAAGGGTATGTACCTTGGTGGCGGGCACATCCCCAGTAGGGGGCGTGCAGGAGGTAGCTGATGGATGTTTCTCTCTCATCGATGTTTCTAGATCTCTATCCCTCACCCTTCCTCTCTGTAAAACATTATTAACATATACTTTTTAAAAAAGAAAGGCTGAAACCGGTTTGGCTCAGTGACTAGAGTGCTGTTGGCCTGCGGACTGAAGGGTCCCGGGTTTGATTCCAGTCAAGGACATGTATCCTGGTTGTGGGCACATCCCCAATAGGGGGTGTGCAGGAGGTGGCTGATGGATGTTTCTCTCTCATTGATGTTTCTAGCTCTCTATCCCTCTCTCTTCCTCTCTGTAAAAAATCAGTAACATATATTTTTTTTTAAAAAAGAAAGAAAGGTGTTAACTACCCCACAAAGAAGGGGAACAGGCAGGTTTAATATTTCATGATGAACTAGCGTCGGGGTGTTGATCTTCCAGAAGTGCTGGGTTCTCTGTGAGCGGCGGTTTTGTGAGTGGGTGAAAGCTGGCGGGTTTATGTTTGGACCATGCCCCTATTTCCCGGTGAAGACATTTTCTCCCCCATCGGGGAGCAAAGAGGATGATGCTGAGGGCGGACTGAGGCATATGAGGACGTTTGCATTTTGCAGAATCCTTTTTGGGGGGGCAGGTGAGGCTAAGTAGATCTGCCTTAGAGGGGAGGGACGGAGCCACGCCTCCTGTCTCCTTATTACCCCTCCCATCCCCCACCCCCCACCCCTGGACTCACCCACAGGGAGTCCGAGGTGAACCGTGGGAGTCACAACCACATAGAAAGGGTAGGGAAGACCAGCGCCCGTTATAAGCTCAACCAGGACCATATTAAGTGCCTCGCCACAAACAGCAGGGTTTATAGGGCCGCTGCGGAGCGAACAGTAAATTCTCTCTAGACTCAACAACATAAACCTGTCAAGCCTCCCCGCGCGCGTGTCTGAGTTTAATGGGGTCCCGGCGCAAACACCCAGAGCTTCGCGTGAGAAGCCGGCACGGCCTCCCCGGGCAGACAGCCGCGCAGGGAACGGGCCGTTCCAGAGGACCCGCTGTGTGCCAGGAAGCCTGGGGGGGGCGGGGATAGGGGAGCGGGGATGGTGCCTGTATCTAACTGGCAGGTAGCAGCACCCTAGAGAGCTGGCCTGTGCTGTGAACATGTATCTCACCGCACCAGCAGGTGGAATTCACCAGGACATCCCACAGTGGCCCGAAGCAGGGAGAGCTCTGGCCGCCGACCCAGGTGGTGCTCACACAGCCAGGTGGCCCCAGAGCTTCGGCACGGGGATGAATCAAAATTATACCTTTTTTTGGTCAGATCGGCAAAATAATAATATCACAGAATTTTATTTTTAAAAAAATTTTTTAAAATATATTTTATTGATTTTTTTTTACAGAGAGTCAGAAACATCAATGAGAGACATCCATCAGCCGCCTCCTGCACACCTCCTACTGGGGATGTGCCCGCAACCAAGATACATGCCCTTGACCGCAATCGAACCTGGGACCTTTCAGTCTGCAGGCCGACGCTATATCCACTGAGCCAAACCGGTTTCGGCCTATTTTTTTATTTTTTTATTTTTTGGTCAGATCGGCAAAAAAAAAAAATATCACAGAGTTTTAGTCATCAGTATATGCGTGCCATGGAATGAAATGGGCCAATGGTCACTGGCGTGACAGGATGCTCCAAAGAGATTTCAGCTACAAGAGCCTTCTCTGCTCTTCGGACGGCACTGGGTGCCCTCTGTTTTATTTAAGATTTTTTTTTATTTCTCGGACCCTTCATCCCCGAAAAGACGTGATGATTGACATTTGACTGTTTCCTCGTGAAACCATATCGATGGAAGGAAGACACCCGAAGCGTTTGGCAGATTGCCTGGCTAGGTAGACAGACAGGCAGGCAGGCAGGCAGGCAGGTAGGTAGATGACAGACAAAAACAGGGAGATGAGAGGCCCTATGCCACCACCAGGAAGATTCTCTAAGAAATATTGTTCCGTGAAAAAGCAACATACTGCCGAAACCGGTGTGGCTCAGTGGATAGAGCATCGGCCTGCGGACTGAAAGGTCCCAGGTTCAATTCCAGTCAAGGGCATGTACATTGGTTGCAGGCACATACCCAGTGGGGGGCGTGCAGGAGGAGGCTGATCGATGTCTCTCTCTCATCAATGTTTCTGGCTTTCTATCCCTTTCCCTTCCTCTCCGTGAAAAATCAATAAAATATATTTAAAAAAATAATAAAATAAAATATACTTAAAAAAAAGAAAAAAAAAAGAAAAAGCAACATAGGCAGCAAGTTGTACTTTTTTAAAAAACAAAAAGAAGGGAAAATAAAATAGATGTTTGTATTCCTTGCCTATACCTTAAAAATCCCCAGAAGAATAAGCAAGACTCGAAAAGCCATAGTTACCAGTTAGTGGGATCGGAGCAGAGAGAATGGTTGAGTGATATTACTATATCATCCAAAAGAAATGTATCCTTTGTAAAAAAAAAAAAAAAAGCAGCTGAAACCAGTGTGGCTCAGTGGATAGAGCATCGGCCTGCGGACTGAAGGGTCCCAGGTTCGATTGCGGTCAAGGGCATGTACCTTGGTGGTGGGCACATCCCCAGTGGGGGGCGTGCAGGAGGCGGCTGGTCGATGTCTCTCGCTCTCATCGATGTTTCTGACTCTCTGTCCCTCTCCCTTCCTCTCTGTGCAAAACCAATCAAATATAAAATAAATTGGTTAAAAAAAAAAAGCAAACAGGAAGAGTGAGGGGCGCCCCGGGCAGGCGTGTGGCCATCCAGGACGCGGTCTGATGAGCTCCGAGCGGACAGGAAAAGCCGGAGAGGCTCACGCCGAGATTGAGGGCCACGTAAGGACAACAGACACCCCAGGAGGAGCCGAGCCTCCTCCTGAAAGACACGGGGACTTTTTTTTTGTGGTGGTTCTGAGAGAGAACATGACAAGAACAGCTAACACCACCACCCCTGCCGGGGGAAGGCGGCGGGCGGCATGCTGACTGGTGACAAAGCAGAGCGGCTCTGAGCAGGTGGGAGAGGCCTGGAACCGCCTGTACCTCTGCCTCCCTGCAGGGGAAGTGTCACACCTACACCCCCCCGCCCCTCTTTGCGACTGGTCCCCCTTGCTCGCCTGGACTGCAGCGTGGAAGTATTTTAAGGACCGTGTGTTTCCAAAGGCGTCGCATTTCGAAAGACTGACTCCAGCAAAGAGCTGGAGGCAGACGGCGAGGCCGTAGCCAGCCAGCGGGAGCGGTGCACGCTGGGTCGGAGAGGGAGGCACGGCAGGGACAGAATGGGGTTTGGGAAATAGCGAGGGGGAGTCAGGGACCGTGGCAAGCGGCGCCGGACGTGGGCCTGCCTCGGAGACCCTCCGAACAGGTCCAAACCCAGGGAACCCGCTGGCCGGCTCCAGACAGCAACAGTAGTTACCAGTTAGTAGGACTGGAGCAGAGCAAATGGTTGAGTGATATTATATCGTCCAAAAGAAATGCATCCTTTGGGGTGGGGGGGAAGCCGCCGAAACCAGTTTGGCTCAGTGGATAGAGCGTTGGTCTGTGGACTGAAGGGTCCCGGGTTCGATTTCAGTCAAGGGCGTGTACCTTGGTTGCGGGCACATCCCCAGTGGGGAGTGTGCAAGAGGCAGCTGATCGATGTCTCTCATCGATGTTTCTGACTCTCTATCCCTCTCCCTTTCTCTCTGTAAGGCAGAATGACTGGAACTACTGGTCCTATGACATGCACTGAGCATGCAGGCAGGTAGCAGTTAGGGGCGAACAGTCCCAGATTGCCAGAGGAAGTCTGACTGTAGGGATCAGGCCTAAGCCGGCAGTTGGGCACCCCCTGAGGAGTCCTGTATTGCGAGAGGATGCAGGCTGGGCTGAGGGGGGAAACCCCCCACCCCCCTCACCCCCATTGCTCAAATTTCGTGCACCGGGCCTCTAGTGTGACTCTCTAATAACACTGCCTTCTCTCCTGTTCTAGGGAATGCTGCCGCTTTTTTGGAGGCAATGGCCTGACTTTGAAGGTGTTTTTCACCAAGGCAGCCCCGTTCGGTGTCCTGTGGACACTCACAAACTACCTGTACTTGTACGCCATAAAGAAAATAAACACCACGGACGCCTCCGTGCTCTTCTGCTGCAACAAGGCGTTTGTGTTCTTGCTCTCGTGGATCGTTCTCAGGGACAGGTTCATGGGCGTGAGGGTAAGTGCTGGCCGCCCGCCTCCCTCCCGCGCTCATGCCGACCACCGCCCGCCCATCGGCTTGCTCGTTCGCCCCGTGCGTGCGCTGGCCCCCGAGCCTGCACTGCTGACCGCCCGCCCTCCTTCCGAGCCGGGTTGCAGCCGGGAGCCGGTAGGGGTCCCTCTTCTCGGCGTGCCTGGCAGACCTTCTTGCTTGCAAACCATACTCGACAGGCGTCCATGAACGCACCTTTTCATTTCAAGCTTCTCCACAGGCCTTCCCTGAAGCGTGTGCCCGTCGGGGGGACCCAGCCCTGGGGGAGGGTGGGTGGCCCTCGCCGGCGTGGCTCCATGGAGAGAGCGTGGGCCTGTGGACTGACGGGTCCCAGGTTTGATTCTGGTCAAGGGCATGTTCCTCGGTTGCAGGCTCCATGCACAGCCCGGTCTAGGGTGCGTGTCAGAGGCAGCCGATCGTGTGTCTCTTGCACATCGATGTTTCTCTCTCTGTGTTTGTCGCTTCCCCACCTTCCTATTCTCTCTCTCTCTAAAAAAGGAAAAATATCCTCAGAGGAGGATTAACCAAAAACGAAAACCTATGTTTTCAAGTTAAGAGGAGGAGGTGAGAAAATACCGTATTTTCTGGCTCATAAGATGTCTGGGCGTATAAGACAACCCCCAACTTTTCCAGTTAAAATATAGAGTTTGGGCCGAAACCGGTTTGGCTCAGTGGATAGAGTGTTGGCCTGCGGACTGAGGGGTCCCAGGTTCGATTCCGGTCAAGGGCATGTACCTTGGTGGCGGGCACATTCCTCGTAGGGGGTGTGCAGGAGGCGGCTGATCGATGTCTCTCTCTCATTGATGTTTCTGACTTTCTATCCCTCTCCCTTCCTCTCTGTAAAAAAATTAATAAAATATGTTTAAAAAATATATATAGAGAGAATTTGGGATATACCCGGCGTATAAGACGACCCCCGACTTTTGAGAAGATTTTCCTGGGTTAAAAAGTCATCTTATACGCCAGAAAATACGGTACTTGAAATCCCATAGAGCAGCGTTCACCAGCCAGTGGTCCCTGGACCACTGGTGACCCAGAGAACAGAGTACAGTGGCCATCGAATCTTTTCTTCGCTGAGTTCTTGGCTGAGAGGGTTTCCCCTCATGTCCAGGAGCTGGTCCCGTCCGACTGTCCCGGCCACGTGGCCAGCGTGGGCTGTGCCACAGCCTCGGCACTGGGCCCAGGTGAACCAGGGAGCTGGGAGGCGGCACAGGTGGTGGACTTTTGGTCTCCTACGAGCACCACGCCTCGTGGAAGGCTGGGACCTGCCGTCCAACAGGTCCCCTTCTGAGTGCGGCTGGGTTTCCCTCGTCTCGTTTTCGGGACCTCAGAGAGCTGGTGAAACCCGGGAGGCCCTGCAGCTGCCAGGGAGACAGGAAGGCCCCCGGGTTGAACCTGGGGGGATTTGCACCCGGGGTGAGGCCTGCCTGCTGCCCCGGTTCTCCCAGAACCTTCTGCTGGGTTATTTCCAGGGACTGAAGGGGGCTGGCACTGCCCCCTGCTGGAGGGCTGGGGAACTAGCTCAAGTCACCCAGGCAGAGAGGTCTGTGAGTAGCTGGCAGAGAGGATGTGTGTTGTTAAGATAGTTACTTGGGTCACCAGGGCTGTGCTCTTGGGAAAAACAGGTGCGGGTCACATGACCAGACCCGAAGGAACAGGTGTGGGTCACAGGACCAGATCAGAAGGAGCAGGTGTGGGTCACATGACCAGACCTGAAGGAACAGGTGCAGGCCACATGACCAGAAGCAAAGGAGCAGGTGCAGGTCACATGACCAGACCAGGGGGCAGGAAACAGGTGCAGGTCACGTGATCAGACCTGAAAAAACAGGTGCAGGTCACGTGACCAGACTGGAACCCACAGGCACAGGTCAGCCCGGAAATAAGCCAGGGTGTCTTCTAACGCTGGGGTGGCCGGCCTCTTTCGGCCTCAGCGGTGACTTGGAAGATGGCCCCTGTGTCAGCCTCCTGCCGTGGCTCCTTCTGGCTGTTCACACTCAGAGTCCCGTTGCCCGGGGGACCCCAGCCTAGAGGCAGGTTTGCATCGTGTTGATGGAGCCAGTTACTTCCCGTCTCTGAGCCTCAGCCATCTTGTTCCAAACTAGCAGGTCGTGTGCATCTTCTAGAACATTCTGAGGGGAAGGCGAGGTGTGCCTGGCCCCGGGGACTCCGTGGGTGGGGTCTCTGTGTCGGTGAGAGGGCCCGATGGGTGGTTGGCAGCGGCAGAAGTCGCCCCGCTTGCAGGAGGTAGTGTGGGGCAGTGAGAGCGTGGGGCTCCAGGGCACGACCTCAGGCCCCTCCTAGCGCTGAGGCCCACACAGCGTGGCCAGTTGCCGGAGGAGGAAAGGGGCTGGGAGCCAGCCCAGCCTGCAGCTTGGGGGCGGGGGGACGGCTGGGGTGGGGGTCGTCCCAGGCACAACTCCTGCTTTCCAACCAGGAGAGGCTGATGGAGCAAGAGGCCCAGCTGAGGTTCTGCTTTTCTAAAAAACAACAAATTTTAAAAAAATGTATTTTATTGATTTTTTTACGGAGAGGAAGGGAGAGGGAATAGAGAGTCGGAAACATCGATGAGAGAGAGACATAAGCTGCCTCCTGCACACCCCCCACTGGGGATGTGCCCGCAACCAAGGTACATGCCCCCGACTGGAATGGAACCTGGGACCCTTCAGTCTGCAGGCCGACACTCTATCCACTGAACCAAACCGGTTTCGGCACAACAAGATTTTTATTGACTTCAGAGAGGAAGGGAGAGGGAGAGAGAGAAAGAAGCACTCATGATGAGAGAGAACCATGGACCAGCTGCCTTCTGCACACCTCTCACTGGGGATGGAGCCTGCAACCAGGCCTGTGCCCTGACCAGGAATTGAACCTTGACCTCCTGGTTCACAAGTCGATGCTCAATCACTGAGCCACACCGGCCGGGCTGCCTGCTCTTTTGCCTGCTCTTGTTCTCTTGTTGGGAAAATCGCTATTAACGCGCTGCCTTTCTCCTCATGAAGAGTTAGATGTGTCCCACGTGGTGTTTGCACATGAAATACATCCGTGACGTGTGAAGTGGCTAAAGTGCCTAATCCAGAGAGGTGGGCAGACAGGCGGGGCTTGTCTCTCTGGAGGGTCCCCGCCTCTCTCGGGAACCTCTGTGTTAGGTGCCGATGTATCGTCTTGTGAGACTATACACTAGAGCAGTGGTCGGCAAACTCATACGTCAGCAGAGCCAAATATCCATAGGACAACGATTGAAATTTCCTTTAAGAGCGAAATTTTTTTAAACTTAAACTCTATGGGTAGGTACATTGTTATTAACTTAATCAGGGCACTCCTCAGCTGGCCTTTGCTAAAAACCCAAGGGGCCCAAGAGCCGCCTGTGGCTCTCGAGCCGCGGTTTGCCGACCACTGCGCTAAGATAAGCCTACAGCTCAGGCACTGTCTGAGCCTCCACGGTGTCACCTTCACTAACAACTCGACACAGAAGCCACCAAGGGCACCTCGAGTCGGATCTCAGAGTGCAGCCGGCGGTGGCTGGCCGTGTGAGTCACACTTTCCTGTGTACAAATATAGACGCTGACTCTGCAGGCAGACAGGCCTGACCGTCGCCTCCCTGCTCAGCCACACGCCTGCTCTGTGACTCTGGGCACTTCCCGAACCTCTCTGAGCCCTATAACAGGAAATGCATGAAAGTATCTACCTGTGTGGAGGGTTAAATGCATTCCTATAACAGGAACTGCACAAAAGTATCTACCTGTGTTGAGGGTTAAATGCATTTCTATAAAAGGAACTGCATGAAAATATCTACCTGTGTTGAGGGCTAAATGCATTTCTATAACAGAAAATGGATGAAAATACCTACCTGTGTTGAAGGTTAAATGCATTTCTATAACAGGAAATGCACGAAAATATCTAGCTGTGTTGAGGGTTAAATGCATTCCTGTAACAAGAAATGCATGAAAATATCTACCTGTGTTGAGGGCTAAATGCATTTCTATAACAGGAAACGCATGGAAATATCTACCTGTGTTGAGGGCTAAATGCATTTCTATAACGGGAACTGCATGAAAATATCTACCTGTGCTGAGGGCTAAATGCATTTCTATAACAGGAAACGCATGAAAATATCTACCTGTGTTGAGGGTTAAATGCATTTCTATAACAGGAAATGCATGAAAGTATCTACCTGTGTTGAGGGTTAAATGCATTTCTGTAACAGGAAACGCACGAAAATATCTACCTCTGTTGAGGGTTAAATGCATTTCTGTAACAGGAAACCCATGAAAATATCTACCTGTGTGGAGGGTTAAATGCAGTTCTATAACAGGAACTGCTTGAAAACACCTACCTGTGTTGAGGGTTAAGTGAGAAAATGCATGGAAGACGCTGACCCCAGGGCCACTCCGTACAGGGGAGCTGTGTGATCGTGTGAGGGAGGTCAGAGGTCAGCGTTGAATGATCCATGCAGAGATAACGGTCCAGAAATCCCAGGATTGAAACTTGGCATGGCACACGTTGGTTCTGCGCTCCCCGTGCCAACACCCCACCCCCAGCAACACTGCCGGGGCTCCGTGACCCCTCAGATCAGAACGTGGACTACTTCCTGCCCAGCTGGTGTGGCTCAGTGGTTGGGCATCGACCTAGGAACCAGGAGGTTCTCTCTCCTCATGGATGTTTCTCTCTCTTTCCCTCTCTGAATTTTTTTTCCCCAAAAAAGGACCGAGAAGAGGCCCGTTCCCCGCAGCTCCTGAGCTTGCGGGGACATTCGGCCTCGTTGGCACGCAGGGTCCCTGGGGGCCGGCCCGCGCGCCCTGCCCACCGTCTCCTTCCCCCCGCAGATCGTGGCCGCCATCCTCGCCATCGCTGGCATCGTGATGATGACCTACGCCGACGGCTTCCACAGCCACTCGGTCATCGGCATCGCGCTGGTGGTGGGCTCCGCGTCCACGTCCGCCCTCTACAAGGTGAGGCGGGCCGTGGGGACTTCCCGCTGGGAGACCGGGCCTGGGCGAGGCCACCAGGCCGGGCAGACACGGGGACCTCGATGGTGCCTGGGCCTTCGGATCTCTGCCCCTGGTGCCAGCGCTCCCCAGGCCCTCCCCTGGGTGGCCACACCTCGGCAGGCTTTGGGACAAAGTGGGTGTGGCCGTGGGACTTCCGGGTGAAATTGATGATGTCATCGTTCAGCGAGGGCTGGCTCGGTGTTTGGTGAGATCATTTCCCACCGGATCCAACAGGAAAGGCTCCCTCTAGGGTGCAGCTTTGGCGTTTACATTTTTTAAAAATAATGTTTTTATGAATGTCAGAGAGGAAGGGAGAGGGAGAAAGAGAGAAACATCCATGAGGAGAGAGAACCACGGATCGGCTGCCTCCTGCACGCCCCGCACTGGAGATAGAGCCTGCAACCCCGGGCCTGTGCCCTGACCGGGAATCAAACCCTGACCTCCTGGTTCCTAGGTCAATGCTCAGCCCCTGAGCCATGCTGGTCGGGCCAGAGGTGGGTGTGTAAGGTCCCCGAGAGGCGTGTGTGATCGTGGCTGACATTTCTCACTGTGTGGCTGCCTCGTCTTCACGCTGAAGCTGGGGTGCAGTGTGTGAGTGCAGCGCAGACAAGTCTGAGCCCACGATTCACGGGAGGCTCCCTCTCAAAGCAACTGGAGAGGACCTCCCCTGTGATGTCACTGGGTTTGCGATGTCTCTGGATCTGCGATGTCACTGGGTCTGTGATGTCATGGATCTGTGATGTCACTGGATCTGCAATGTCACTGGGTCTTTGATGTCTCTGGATCTGTGATGTCACTGGATCTGCAATGTCACTGGGTCTTTGATGTCTCTGGATCTGTGATGTCACTGGATCTGCGATATCACTGGGTCTGTGATGTCTCTGGATCTGTGATGTCACTGGATCTGTGATGTCACTGGGTCTGTGATGTCACTGGGTCTGTGATGTCACTGGGTCTGTGATGTCACTGGATTGGCGATGTGGGCAGTGAGCACAGGCCTGGCGGTGGGACTGGCGGTCAGGTGGCTCCGTCCTGCGGTCCAGCCCCGCTCCAGAGCCCCGCCTCCTCTGGGCCCAGCTGGACGGCGGGACCTGCCGCCTCTCGCTCCCGCAGGTTCTCTTCAAGCTCCTCCTGGGCAGCGCGAAGTTTGGAGAAGCCGCCTTATTCCTGTCCGTCCTGGGCGTGTTCAACGTCCTCTTCGTGTCCTGCGTGCCCGTCGTCCTCTACTTCACCCGCATCGAGTACTGGAGCCCTTTCTCCGACATCCCCTGGCCCACCTCTGCGGCTTCTCCGCCCTCCTGCTGAGTGAGCGGCGCCCCTGCCCACTCCCCCCCCCCCCCCCGAGACCCCTCACCCCTGCCCCCATACAGTGACTGGTGACAACACTGCGGTTACATAACCAACACCCACATTCCTGCTTTCTTATTTTTAAAAAATATATTTTTACTGATTTCAGAGAGGAAGGGAGAGGGGGAGAGAGAAACATCGACGATGAGAGAGAATCATGGATCGGCTGCCTCCTGCACGCGCCCCACACTGGGGATGGAGCCCACAACCCGGGCAGGTGCCCTGACCCGGAATCAAACTGTGACCTCCTGGTTCCTAGGTCGACGCTCACCCACTGAGCTACGCCGGCTGGATGCTGGGAACATTGAATGAACACTGATAAGCGTCAGCGTTCAGTAAATATGAGCACCTGTTCCCATTGTGAATGTCATGGTCGTCGTTACTTGATAAAAAGCTGGTCTGTGGCGAGGCAGACATGCCACTAGGACGTGCCTCACAGACCCCAGCATGGCCGGCGTGGCTCAGAGGGTCGACCTATGAACCAGGAGGTCAAGGTTCGATTCCCGGTCAGAGCACAGGCCCGGGTTGCAGGCTCCATCCCACAACCCAGCTCATTTCTCATCCAAAACTCTCTACGCCAGCCCTAGCTGGTTTGGCTCAGTGGATAGAGCCTTGGCCTGGGGACTGAAGGGTCCCGGGTTCGATTCTGGTCAAGGGCACATGCCCGGGTAGTGGGCTCCATCCCCTTTTTGGGGCATGCAGGTGGCAGCTGATCCATGATTCTCATCATTGATGTTTCTCTCTCTCTCTCCCTCTCCCTTCCTCTTTGAAATCAGTATAAATAGATTTTAAAATAAAACATAAAAATGCAGACCCCCGAACCGCTGAGCACGCAGTCAGCCCCGGGGCCCTGCCAGCTGGGCGGGAAGGAAAGGGTGAGCAGCCCCATCCTCCTTTCTGGCACCTTCTCACGGGTCGCTGTTTCCAGATTTCTCTTCCTTCTTCAGGGAAAGAGAGGAGCCGAGTCATCAGGAAAATCGTCCTTAATCCCCACATCCCAGAGGTCCCCTTCTCCCCACCGCCCCAAGTTCACGGGGTCAGAGCCCAGGGCAGTGATCCCAGGAGCTGGGGTCAGACAGAGCCCCCGGAGGCCGGCCAGGGCTGGTCACGCGTAACCACTCCTTGCTCTGTTTCAGCGTTCAATGTCGTGTTAAATTTCGGAATCGCTGTGACCTACCCCACTCTGATGTCTCTCGGAATCGTCCTCAGTGTTCCTGTGAATGCAGGTGAGTCTCTCCTTAGTTTCATTTTATTTTTAAAATATATTTTATTCATTTTTTACAGAGAGGAATGGAGAAGGATAGAGAATCAGAAACATCGATGAGAGACATCCATCAGCTGCCTCTTGCACGCCCCCTGCTGGGGATGTGTCCAAGGTACATACCCTTGACCGGAATCGAACCTGGGACCTTTCAGTCCGCAGGCTGACATTCTCTCCACTGAGCCAAACTGGTTTCGGCTCTTTTTCTTTTAAGGGAAAGGGGTAGAGAAAGAAACATCAGCGATGAGAGAGAATCATGGGTTGGCTGCCTCCTGCACGCCCCCTTCCTACTGGGGATCAAACCCAAAAACCCGGGCCTGTGCCCTGACCGGGAATCAGACCCGTGACCTCCAGGTTCATGAGCTGACTCTCAACCACTGAGCCACACCGGCTGGGCGGTTATTGTATTATTTTCATAGGAACAACTGTCAGCCTACATTTGTCCGCTTCGTCTATTCACCTAACAGAGCCGTGTCTGAATCGAGGTGAGCTGCAGGCATCAACCCCACGTTCAAGGCCTCCCGCCAGAGAGAGTGAAGGGGGATGTGCCTGAGGGAGCCACTGCCATGGGGAACAGAACCAAAGGAAGGACGCTTCTGCCTTAGCCGGTGTGGTTCAGTGGATAGAGCGCCGGCTCACGGACTGAAGGGTCCCGGGGTCAATTCCGGTCACAGACACAAACAAGCCCAGTTTGGGGGCTCGATCCCTGGTGTGGGGTGTGCAGGAGGCGGCTGGTCAATGATTCTCTCTCATCCCTGTTGCTTCTCTCTCTCCCTCTTCCTTCCTCTCTGGAATCAATAAAAATAAATTTAAAAACAAAAATATAGCCAAAACCAGTTTGGCTCTGTGAATAGAGCGTCAGCCTGCTGAGGACTGAAGGGTCCCAGGTTCGATTCCAGTCAAGGGCATGTACCTTGGTGGTGGGCACATCCCCAGTAGGGGACGTGCAGGAGGCAGCTGATGGATGTCTGTCTCTCATCGATGTTTCTAACTCTCTATCCCTCTCTCTTCCTCTCTGTAAAAAGTCAATAAAATATATACATATAGATAGATAGATAGATAGATAGTGTGGTACCTCAAGATACGAGTTTAATTCGTTCCGTAACCTTGAGGCGTGAGAAACTAGGAGATGCTCGAGTCGTGGTAAACTGGTGGGTCGTGTGCAGCCGGCCGATCCACGCGATGACTCCTATCTCAACTGTTGCTTGTATTTCAAAGCAAAAATCGCTCGCTTGATGGCTCGTATCTCAAAAATCTCGTAGGTTAGGGTACTCGTATCTTGAGGTACCAGTAACCCTCGTCCCTCTGGGGCCTGGCTCCTCATTAAGTAACTGCGTTCTCTGCCCCCCGCAGTGGTCGACCACTACACCACCGACATCGTCTTCAACGGGGTCCGGGTCATCGCCATCGTCATCATCGGCCTGGGCTTCCTGCTGCTGCTGCTGCCGGAGGAGTGGGACGTGTGGCTGGTCAAGCTGCTCACCCGCCTCAAGGTCAGGAAGAAGGAGGAGCCGGCCGAGGGCAGTGCGGACCTGGGCTCCGGGCCCCCGA
>PVJN01025556.1:0-29867 GCA_004026805.1 Lasiurus borealis | reverse complement strand
TAGTTTACAGCTCACCACTCTAATTATGTCCAAGTGCTTTTCCTGGAGACGACCATCAGGAGCAGAAGTGCTTTATGCATATTTTCCATTTCATCCCATGAGAAATGAAAAAGGCATGTAGTCAAGGGGTGAAATGTAATTAATGGGTACTGTTTATCAAGGATATTTTAGATTAAACTGATCTGTTTTTATTTCAAGTACATGGTAGTAAAGTGCAATACAGCAAAATAATGCTGCGCTAATATTATAAAATAACTTTGATCTCACAAACCAATTGTAAGCCCCACAGACCACACTGTGAAACTTCTGTTCTAGAAAGAAGTCTGTGGCTAGCTGTAGAATGCTACATCACGCAGATATAAAATCAATGAACTTAGATGCATATATGCATAATCCATGAACACAGACAATAGTGTGGTGAAGACCTGGGAAGAGGGCGGGAGTGGAGTGGAAGGGGTTAATAGAAAACAAGGGGATATCTGCAATACTTTCAATAAAGATAAATTTTAAAATATGTATTTTATTAAAAAAAACAACACAATAAAAGGAAATTATCCATCACTTTTTTTCTGAGTAATGAAAATAAATGGGTGATTTTCTTTAAAAAATTAAAACTAATGAAAACACAGTAATTTCCAAATCTTTGTTTTAACTTGGTAATAAAACAAAGCTATTTCATGATGAACTACTGTGCACAAGTAGCCTTCCAACACATTTACAACAGACTCTAGAGCAGTGGTTCTCAACCTGTGGGTCGCGACCCCTTGGGGGGTCGAATGACCCTTTCACAGGGGTCGCCTAAGACTATTGGAAAACACCTATTTCCCATGGTCTTAGGAACCAACAGATCGTTCCTCGGTGTAGCAAAGTGTAGCAATGTAGTTTACTGTTGTCATATTAAGACTTACCCATGCTACACCATGATTCAAGACAAAATTTCATTTATTTGTAATTAGAAATAAATATTTCACAATATATAATTAAGTATTGTTTTTGTGATTAATCACTATGCTTTAATTATGTTCAATTTATAACAATGAAAATATATCCTGCATATCAGATGTTTACATTACATTCATAGCAGTAGCAAAATTGCAGTTATGAAGTAGCAATGAAAATAATTTTATGGTTGGGGGTCACCACCACATGAGGAGCTGTATTAAAGGGTCACGGCATTAGGGAGGTTGAAAACCACTGCTCTAGACAGTCAGAATGTTTCTGTAACGGACCAGACAATAAATATTTTGGACTTGCAGACCACATAAGGCCCCTATCACACATTTCTTTGTTTCTGTTTTTTTTTTTATTTTTTTGCAACCTTTAAAAACTTAAGAGCCATTCCAGGCAAGGCTGAATGAGGTCCATAGGCTAGTTTGTGTGTCCTTGCCTTATCCCATACTTCTTTAACTTGGTCTAAATAGTAAGTATAACAACCATTTATTGTCTAAAACAGGACACTCTGAAGAGGGAACAGGGATGACCAATCAATCATTCAATATGTAATTGTAATTATTACAAGTAAAATAAGCATTAGAAATTCATTGTAAATTTACATCATGTAATAAATACAAAAATCACATTAGCAAAGATGAGTATTTTAAAAACTGCTCAATCTCTATTTTGTCACCTATTCTATATAAATTATAATTTCTCATTTTCCACTAATCCATCAACTAAGTGTTAGCCTACCAGCTTCACTACCACTGAAATGTAGCTAGGCTACTGCACAACCAGCTGGTACACATGTAGGTTCCTAGGGGCAAAGTTCCTGACTTCCCCCACCCCTGCCAGACCTGAGGGAGTTAACTGTCCCCAGCAGCCCCTCCTCAAGCTCACTTTCCCAGCTACTTGCTGTCCTGAAGGGGACTATCAGGAAAGGAAAAAAGAAAGGTTATCCCACACTGTCTCTGAGACTCAATCAACAAAGGAAAATTCTGTTCTACGCACATGCCAATCACACCTTCCAGGAGAGACTTTGGAGAAGCTGGAAATACAAAGTGAGGGTTTATCAAACCCATGTGGACTTATTTTACTGCAACTATTCATGGTATTGCTTCATTTTCTTAAAATCAAAGTCGAATGTGAAAATGAGGTCATTTCCAGGACAACAGACACAAACTAGAGCTGATCCAGGAAAACCAGGATGCCTGGTAATCTCCTTAAACAAGTTTCCAGCAGAAATACCTACAAATGTCAATAAGTTGCTTCATCATGGGGAAACCTTCATGCAAATACATTTAAGTATGTTTTCATTCTAACCCTTCCTTTAGAGAACTGACATTATCCAGCCAGTTCTGTGAAATTTATCTTATCAGAAATTGAATATTTAATTATTACATATGGCGAACCTATAACAAACAAACTCATACAAGAAATTTCTTTTAAAGACAACTTTGTGTTTTCTCACATAAGTGGGGAAATGTAAAATATTTATTTCAAGAACAATTTTAGTTCAAATCAAGTAATTTTTATAAATAAATAAAATATCTTTGGAATTGTGTTCCCATTCCTTCTCTTACTCTACTCTACATATTAGCTATCATGTTGGAGGAAAATGTCAAAGGATTTTCTTCTCAAACTGGTACTATTGTTCACTTCTCGGGGCAAATTCAAGGCATAAACTAAATCACTCCAGGCAAACACATAGTTTATACATTGTGCTGCAAAGATTTTGTTTAAATATAAGAAACTTATCCTAATGAGCATTTTTTTAAATGTAGTAGTCAAAATTATTCCTATTGTTCATGTTTCTCATTCCTCACATTTGCCTTGTCTTTCTACCAGCTTTCCCAGTCCAGTCTATTTCTTATTTTCCTCGCATTCACCAAGAGGTAATATTAAAATCGGTAGGCATCAGATTTCTCTGGGTTTTAGTAAAAAATAAAATAAAATTAAGAATAAAGTGAGGTTAAATACCTTCATTCTGTTCCATTTCACAATTTACCAGATTATTTGAATGAGAACAGAGATTGCTCCTTTTAAATCAGAATGTTTGCAAAAACATGGCAAGACAAACTCACCAGCAGTAAGACAGACACCGAGAGCAGCTCATCATGGAGCCCTGGGTGCACATGGGCCATACTTCCTCTGCTCAGCCCCTTGTTTCCATTCGCCCACAACTCCAGCGTCTGCTGGTCTTCTAGGGATTCCGAAGAACTGGCTCCCTGTGAGGTCACATTACTATGACCTCACATTCTCAGCAGAGTGCTTATTGTTGGGGCTTTTGTAATGCTTTCAGAGCCTCACTAAAAACAGGAGCCAGAACACAGGGGCCACTGTATATGAAGAACATGAACAACAATGGCAGCTCGGCCTGGTTCACACTTGACCAAGCAGAGCGGATGGTCCCTCTCCGAGAGAATGACACCCATTTTGTTTCCTGGAATACACAAGGCACCGTCCATCTCGTCTGTTCACTATCAGATGCTTTCAATGGTTTGAATTTCCCCTTTTCTATAGTTCCATTTTTCTTCTTAATAATCTCATCAGGTGAAAACCCTACCAGTGACTTAAATGTAGAAAACATTTCCTCAAAGATTCTCCATGTTCTGCCGAAACAGGTTTGGCTCAGTGGATAGAGCGTAGGCCTGCGGACTGAAAGGTCCCGGGTTCAATTCCGGTCAAGGGCACGTACCTCGGTTGCAGGCACATCCCCAGTAGGAGGTGTGCAGGAGGTGGCTGATCAATGTCTCTCTCTCATCGATGTTTCTAACTCTCTATCCCTCTACCTTCCTCTCTGTAAAAAAAAAATCAATAAAATATATTTAAAAAAAAAAGATTCTCCATGTTCTATCTAAACACTTGTACCTCATACCTTCCCCTCCCCCACACACACATCAGATTACTGAGTCTGACCACCAAGCCTTTCATGACCTTCAATTTTTTTATTTTTATCAAACTAAGATTACCAGATTTTTCAAATAAAAATAGGACACCCACCTAGATCTAAATTTCAGATAAACAAAAAAATAATTTTCAGTATATTTCAAATATTGCATAGCATACTGAACACTAAAATATTATTCCTTGCTTATCTAGAAATTCAGATTTAACTGGACTATATCTCCTGAAATGTTTGTTCTTCTCGGCTTTATTTGAAGAATTCCAATAATGGTGTTCTCGGACTGTGAATTGGTAGTGCTTTTCACAATCACACTACCTCCCAGGTTTGTGTGCTGTTTTCTTGTGGCTTTTCTTTTTTCAACTTAATTTTGCAAATTTATTTTATTCAACTTGGAAAATGAATACAAACCCCTGGGTATTTTTTGTCAGGGGGGGGGGGGGTGGCAGGAAGAAGAGATTATAGGAGGCGAGGCAAGGTATGAGCATCACAGTGGCTGTCGCATGACCACATCCCTGCCGGGGAGAGGGTGGAGGTTGGCCAGGGGACTCGGGTCCGGAGAAAGACCATGGTAAGGAGGCCCAAGTTGTAGGTCGCCACCAACTTTTGTCCCAGGGAGACAGGCAGGATTTGGGGAACTGGCTGCCGAGTTCATCCCGCAGTGGGAGCGGCAGGAAGGCCACCGGGACTATGCCGCTCAGCAAGAACAGGAGGGAGGAGCTGGTGGCCAGCTGCGAGTGGGATTTCTCAGGCAGGCGTCTGGTTGTGGGTGCTGCTGTCCAGGAAGGAGGTCCAGGATGAGGCTATTCCTGAGATGCAAGGGGGTAGCCTGGGGTCCTCAAAACCGAGGTGGTGTCCTTGCGCCCCAAAACTCAGCCCTCAGCTCCCTCCTCAGGCAGCTCAATGAGTAGCGGTCCTGGACATCACAGTGGCTGGCACAGAGGGCCACGTGGCGAATTACAATGTCAGTGCAGGACAGAGGCTTCACATATCCTTCTGCGTCAAATACTGTGTACTCGGCAGGCGCTGTGCACAGGACTCTGAAGCGAAGCGCGGCTCCCGTGGAGTTACGGGAGGTCAACAGCTGCCGGGGTCCTCTGCAGCGTTCAGCCCTGAACACCAGATCCGGGGGGAAGATGAGGACTGGAACAACAGGTCCCGAGGGAGGAGGGCCACCCCGGGAACCCCCAGCTCCTGATCCTGGGGTGCAGCGTGGAGCACGCAGGCTCTAGGCAATGGGACATCTGAGGGTTGAGCTGAGGGACAGTGCCTGGAATCTAGCGCCTCTGGTCACAACACCTGTCAATCCATTTGTGAGCAGAGGAGGCTGTACCTGTCCCGGAGGCCCTTTGGGCACTTCTGCCACACCTCCGGGTTTGTTTTGACTTGTTTTTGTGATTAAATTTTTATTCCTACTAGTGTTCTATAGTTCTGTCAAGACCTTCTCTCACTTGCCCAGGACCCACCAATTCTTCCCTACATACCTTTCTCTGTATGCTCAGCCTTTCCCTCCAGCCTGCATACTGTCGCCACAAATATGATCACATGCCTCCTCTTTTAGATTTACCACCTACCACTGTCCTCACACTTAGGCCAGAAATATTACCTGTGCTTTTATATACCTTTCACATGTTACCTTTGCCACTCTGGTTACCTCCACCCCCAAATTCTAGGCTACCCAAAATTCTGCAAATTCTTACTTATCCTATGTGAGTCCAGGTGAAATAACTACTTTTCTAAGAATCATACTCCAACTACCCCCGCTGCATTTTCAGAGCACAAGATATTTACTTTTATTATAGATCTGCCTTTTAAAAACTCTGTTATCTACCACTACTTTGAATTTCATTTTGTATCCACACCACAAGAGTAGACAGAAGTTATTCAGTATCTGTCAAAAAAATGCAAGAACTGGGCAATAATCTGTCTCCATGCTATCAATGACATGCAGCACAAACTTCTCTAATTCATTATAACTAAACCTGGGGAAAATTCTTGAGACCAACATCATCAGCAGAGAGCACTAACTATATTATTTCTTATTTATTTTGAATTTAAATTTTGAAAAAAATTTTTTTAATTATTTAATTGTGGTACTAAAACTAGAATAAATAAACTAGGCTAAGGTGTCAAAGCTTTTCCTGATGCATTTATAAAATATGGCCTGGGATATACATACAAAATAACATACAAAACAGCAACTAACAGGCCCTTGTTCAATTTTATACACAGGGTGGAACAAAAGTAGGTTTAAAGTTGGGAAGACACCAAACAATTTATTTTTTGTATTATTCTTTGTTAATTAGTGTATTATTTTCCATAGGAACAACTATAAACTCATGTTGGCCCCACCCTGTATAAGTATGGCAAAGGTAATTCAGAGGAATCCTCAAGAGTGGAAATGACCGCAGTTGCAAGTGGGATAAAAAGACCGGAGAGAGCAATATGACACTGTTGTCATTCTTCAGCAGAAGATACACACACAGAGTCTGGGACCAACAGACTCAGGAAAGCTTTCATGGCTGGAATGAAAGTCAAGAAGTAGTCTAAGTTACGTCATATGAAACATACACTTAGAATCTTGTAGCATAAATTGTCATTAAGAAAGAAAGTCTTATTGGCTATCATTATCTATGGTACTCAGCATTGCAGAGATGTACATAATCCAATGTTGAAGGGAACATCAATGAGAAATGATTCAGAACTACAACACCTCCAGTATTAGCATTCACCTAACACAAGTAACTATGTGCCAGCCACCAGACAAGTGTTTCCTAGGGGTTGTCTCATTTGATCTTCAACCTTACGAAGCGGTAGACCCATTTCACAGATGGAAGCTGAGGCACAGAGCTGGACATGGGCAATGGGACTCCAGTATTCAAGTCCTTTAAACCTTCTACTATATTCATTTTACTATTGCTAGTCATTCTCTAGTACGATTCAACAAATATTAACAAATTCCCTAGCATATGCCAAGCAATGCTTTAGGTGTCTGGAATACTTCAGTAAATAAAAGGACAAAACAAAACAAAAACACCTTTCTATCGAGGGGAGCTAAAAATAAACCACAGACAAAATCAATGAGCTTGAACAGGGGTGGGGAACTTCCAGCCCATAGGCCATATAAGGCCTGTGAAATCATTGGGTCTGGCCCTGCCAAGGCATTAGGGGTGAGTTAATTAAATGTGTGACCAAATATAATAAGCTAATTAAGTTGATAATTTTATTAAGGCCCATTTAATGATGTAATAAATATCCAAATGGCTCTTGGCAAAAAAAAAAAAAAAAGTCCTCCACCCCTGTGCTAGAAGGTGATAATTGTTATGAGGAGGATAATATAGAGTAAAGAAAGAAGTGATCAGAATTATCAGAATTCCCAGTTTGGGAATGAGTGATTTTTTTTATATCTATAAAGTAGTCATGGGAGGTGTGAAGAAATTGAAAGGCACAGTTGCCATCAACTTAGATGGGGAAGGTCAAAGTTGGCAGAAGTTTTGAAAGAAGTTCCATTTAGATGACTATTAGATATCCAAGTAGACAGCCTGATAGGAGGATATGTGAACCTTCCAGAGAAGACATGTGCCCACTCCAGGGAATTCCCATTCTGCTGGCCTAAAGTGGCCTCAGCATTTTTCTTTTTAAGGTCCAAGATGATTCTGAGGTGATGTCAGGACACTGAGTCACCGCTGCAAGCCATGAGGAACCACCCTGGGCCTATCTGGGGAAAAGGTAAGGAATGGGACTTGGATTTGGAAGATTACTTTTGCTTTGTAGCATGGAGGAAAAAGAGCAGGTAGACAAAATTGAAATCACCTAGGAAAGTTCTCAAAACAGTCTGGTCAAGAGATAAGAAACTAAACTGAAAGTGAGTTCATGCAAATATAAAGAAAAAGCCTGCTCTGAAAGATATTTAGAAAGTAAAACAAAAGAACATAATGGGTGATTTGGGATGTGTGTTGAGTGATGTTCACAGAAAGGGCAGAGGCTAATTCTGACTTAGAAGCTGAGCAGAATGTGATGCCCCAACCAAGACAATGAATACAAGAGGAAGAGAGAGATGTTTAACAGTGTGTGTGTCCAAATGCAAGGAAGAGGAGACAGAAGAAAAGGCCATGAGTTTGGTTCAAAGACATGAGAAGTTTAGGGTGTCCACAGGATGTCCAGGCAAGTTATCTGGAAGCCACAGCAACCATCCCCTACCTGTGGGAATTCAGTACAGGAATAGTTGTCACCCCACATTGTGGGTAGGATCTCCTGTGAGAGGCTATAGTGTGCCATATGATCAAGGAATCCTGAAATGTGCCAACACAGAAATATCTGGCACTGCATTCATCTGAACACGATTGCATTATAGAAAAATTAGGAGGTCTCCCATCATTTATTAATGGGATTCTACTTGCAAGTGTTCAATTTGCCAACGAGTAACAATTATCCTATCTAATAAAAGAGTAATAGGAAAATTGATCCTCATTCCAACACACAAGATGGCTGCTCCCATGTGGTCAAAGATGGCTGGCCCCATGTGGATACAAGATGGCTGGCGCAAGATGGCTGGCAGGGGAGGGAAGTTATTGGTGATCAGGCCTGCAGGGGAGGGCAGTTAGGGATGACCAGGCTTGCAGGGGAGAGCAGTTGGGGAGGACCAAGCCTGCAGGGGAGAGCAGCTGGGGGAGGGGAGAACCAGGCCTGAAGGGGAGGGCAGTTGGGGGAGCCAGGCCTGCAGAGGAGGGCAGTTGGCCTGACCAGGCCTGCAGGGGAGGACAGTTGGGGGGGGGGGGGACGCAAGCCAAGAGGGGAGGGCAGTTGGGGGCAATCAGGCCTGCAAGGGAGGGCAGTTGGAGGGACCAGGCCTGCAAGAGAGGATAATTGGGTGCAGTCAGACCTGCAGGGCAGTTAGGGGTGATTGGGATGGCAGAGGAGGGCAGTTAGGGTTGACCAGGCCTGCAGGAGAAGGCAATTAGAGGTGACCAGGCTAGCAAGAGTGGGCAGTTAGGGGTGACCGGGCCAGCAGGGGAGGGCAGTTGCAGGTGACCAGGCTTGCAGGGGAGGAGTTAGGAGCAACCAAGCTGGCAAGGCAGGGCAGTTAGGGGTGACCAGGCCAGCAGGGGAGGGCAGTTAGGGGCAATTGGGCCAGCAGGGGAGCAGTTAGGCATTGATCGGGCTGGCAAGGGAGTGGTTAGGGAGTTATCAGGCTGGCAGGAAGAAGCAGTTAGGGATAATCAGGCAGGCAGGTATGTGGTTGGACACCAGCAGTCCTGGATTATGTGATAGGGATGTCCAACTGTCTGTTAGGCCCGATCCCATTGGGCAGTTGGACATCCCTCAAGGAGTCCTAGAGAGAGGGTGCAGACTAGTCTGAGAGACACCTCCCCCACCCCCATGCACAAATTTCGTGCACTGGGCCTCTAGTTAATTTAGAAGAACCTAAAAGCAAGTTCCATCCAAGTAAACTACCAAGGTTCAAACATTGGTTCCCTTAGTCACCATTTGTGAGACTTTGGGTAAGTTCATCCTTCTCTATGAGCCTTAGTTTTCTCATCTACAGTATGAAATGGAGATAAAGAGACCAAATCCCATGCTGTTATGAAGATTAAGTGAGAAATCCCATGTAAATGCACAGTACACTGTCAGCTGCCATCACTAGATCCATTTTCATCCCTACTCCTACCCCTACATCATTAAGATTCAAATTGTTTGATTATTTGCATGACTGCATGAGATAATAACATCTGACAGTATTTTGTTTAATATAAACTGCTATTTGTATTGTATACAAATGTTGGCTCCCAGTAGAAATTAATACTGACTTATATTGCCCCAAATGAATCCATTTTTGATGTACAAAGAATACATTTTCTCTAGAAGAGACTTCATCTTTTTATACATGATTTCAGGGCCTTTCAAAGAAAACCATAAATAATACCTAATGGTCAAAATTCCTAATAGCTATCTCTCTGTTTAGCATAGAAGCCAAAAACCAATCTTTGCCAATGAAGAATTTTAAAAAGTGTCATCCAGAGGTTCTGTCTCCTCAGCCTACCTTAAAGCACCTTCATTTTGCCCAGCCTTGCATTCATGATTCCAGAAGAGGGCACCAGCGTGCAGGCAGTGGCACAGAAACTGATCAAATGCACCAGTGAATGAAGTAGGCTGCTTTTGCCTTAGAAGCACAGATTTCCAATAAATGAGCAAACTCTTTATTCCAGAGATTTATAGTCCTCTGGAGGCAGAGCCAGCTGATGCAGGTTGTCATATTTTGCCTTTTGGGTTTGTTTTGGTTTTTGACACTAATTTGCAGCTTTTCTGGGCCAGCTCTCATATGAAAATGTAATATTTGCAAGTCAGCTTCAGTACAACCACATCATAAACATTTGAGATGACTCCTTTGCAAAGCAATTGTTACTGGATGTCCAGTTTGGGAATAAAGAGAAATAATGATCCAAAATCATATGCAGGTTCACAATCTGCACAGAAGCATCTTTGTGCCAACTGGGATCAGTGAATCCCAATTCAGTGGGAAAGACAGGGAGAATGAATCATTTGCATGGACTAATTTTGTTTTCCTGAAATGCTCTAAACATGTCAGTGGACACTCTGAGTTTATATCCTCCATGGAAATAGCCTCTGGCTAACGTTACTTCACTGCCTTGATGCGGCACTAAAAACCTCTTATCACTCTCCTCCCTAGCAAAAGGAAATCAAGCAAAGGGGCAACTGCATAGCATTCCCTTGTAAATTGAGGAGTAGATAGTCTGAAATTGACCATGTCCTTTAATGACGGTGATTGATACACTGCATACACTGCACAAGACAGGGCGGTCTGGATTTAGACCACACACTCTCGTATCTTACCAGGCCAAGATATCCCTTCCTGCTTCTCCAAATTCAAATGAACTAATTTATAGAAATTCATTTAAAGGAAGGTATTAACATTATCAATAAAGAAATACATTCACAAACTTAAACTTAGCAAGAATATTTACTACACCACAGAGTGAAATCAAGGCTCTCTCCACAAAGAAAATTTATAAAAAAGAAATGACTAATTGTTACAAGTCAGAATTGCCTGGACCAGTTCTCTGCTTTTTTTCTAAAATCCTTACCAATTAAAAAGAGAGAGACAAACAGCACAAATAATACTCATATATACTTCCTATATAACAAGAAAACTAATGACTATGGCTGTTTCGTGTAATGTTTAACTCATTTCCTAGTGCTTCCCTCCATAGAGGCCCATTCAGTGACACAATCATTAAAGAAGATTCAATTCAAAAGCAATAAATTCCCAAACAGCCATCTGAAAACCCAATATATGCTTATTAGTTAAGTAATTGTCAAAGTTTTTTCTGGTTTCTCTTTTCTCATATGCAATCATCTGAAATTTAAAAATAATTAGTTTTCTATCACTGATTGGTTATATATTAAGGAAAAGTTCTAATTGAAAAATAATGGTTCATTTTAGAACACAATGAATAATTTTATGGAGAAATTTCTCTGTGGTGCACATTTTTGCTGGTTTGGATTTGTATTGGTATATCATATATTTACTGACCAGCAGAAGCTGGGAGAAAAAGTAGGAAGAAGGCGGGCACAGAAATTCATTAAGGATTGGCTGGTGAGGGAATGTACAAATGTGGACCAACCAAAAAAGCAATAGATTATCTACAAATTATATGAGCCTTACATTGTTAGTGACTGCAATTTTAATATTGTACAGTTGGTTATGTAGTTTCCCATCAAGCACTGTCCTGTGAATCGCTATGTCCTTTTGAGCACACAGCATAACATGCCACTCAGGGATGGCACAGCTCTTGTCCACCTAGCAGGCAGTGGACAAGGAGTCTGAACTGTTGAGGGGGTTGTTATTTTTTCAGTCAATCCCTGCTATAGGACTCAATGTAGAACATATTTCTGTTTAATGTAATTTATTTAATGTAATTTACAATATTAGGGGTAAGCAAGTAAAAATTAGCATAAACATTAAGTATCCTATCCCTAAACAAAACATTGCAACCACTCAGCAGTATACTTATCAGAATTTCACTTGATCAAATACCAGCCCTTGCACATCGAGGTACTAAATACTATTATCTATCCAAACGACAGTGGACAGGTTCCATTCTCCTCTGCTGTCTCTTCCTTTTCTAACTCTTCCATCTTATGAAGAAGAAGAGGTTTTAGGAGTACTCTGTGGTTACTATCTAATTTTTACCACCTCTATTAGTGCTTTCTGCCCTCTCTCCAAATCCTTACAAATACCTCTTTTTACACTGTTTGGTAGTACGGCTTGGCTTCATTGTGGTGCACTCGGAACTGCACATCTGCCAGCAGGGACCCTCTCCTGCAGGCCCACTCACTCTACGGCTATGCAATCTCACCTTGCGAATACCTTCTGCCGTCTGCACGCTCCATGCAGTTCTTCCTACAGCGGCTGTCAGCATCTCCTCCCTATCCTGCGTTGCCCTGAGGTGGTGAAAAGCCGCTGTCATCTGATACGGGAAGGTTTCTCAGATTCATTTAACAAATTTTGTGTGCAATTTTAAAGAGAAAGAATTAACTCCCTGACAAGAATACTGGAAGGTCAGTAGGAAGAAGTCAGGAAGATCATTCCCTAAGGAAATAAAGTCCTACCTCTCAGGTCTCATCTTCTTACAAGTTTCCAGCTCATCCGGGGCCAGATCAAAGGGGCCATCCTCACTGGGGCTATGGGCAAAATCAGGGACTTTTCCACTGTTTACTGTCTATAATGCATTAGTTAACAGGAACATCCACACACATTTTTGCCTTGACACATTTTATAAACTCATCTATAACAACCCTATGATATTTTATAAAGCAGGAAACACACCTGGGGACAGTAAGTAACTTCACATGGCGACACTGCCAGTAAATGGCAAAGCTAGGATTAGAGTTCGAGCCGACAGTTTTGCTTGCAGAGTTCAAGCTCATAACCAATAAATACACTGTATGGCCTTTCTTCTATGCTCTCTACTACAGATTACACTTCAGGTATAAGGTTGGTTTCAAGGAATAAAAATGTCTACTTTTTAAAGGACATCCGTATGACTAAACAAACAGGTTTAGTATAGTTATATAATTAAGTATACACAAGTAAATTTTCACAAATACTTTCTGCAATTACTCCTTAAAGCACCTAGTAGGCACTGGACATACTTCTAGGTGCTGGAAGTATAGCAAAGGCCAGGAAGCCCTGTCCTTGTGTAGTTTTAATTTCTAAAAGAGGAGACAGACAACAAACCTTGACCTTTCACAAATACTTGCTGAATATCTGTTATGAGTCACATATTGTCCTAGGTAAATATTAGGTGTTCAGTACCTGGAACAGAGAAATTCCTTGCCTTCGTAGAGCTAACATTTGGACAGTGATAATGGTAAGTGCCTCAGCCCCATGAAGGAACAGGCACCAAATACACTAACCCCATATATACCTCTTCTTTTAAAATAAAAAAATTATATGTCAGATGACTAAGTTCAGATGTTAATAAGTCTAGAAAACAAGAATATTTGCTTTCCCACTTTCTCCAAGATCCTGGCACCACGTAGCTCCTATCCTAGCATATAAATGCACTCAAAAGTGATGAATCAACACAGTCAATCAGCTCTATAAAATTGTTATTTAAACTTTACTCTTCAATTTTATTTCTGAAATGTATAATAAGTAATAACACTCTGGTCTTATAAAGCAGCAATAAAAGGAAGGAGGGGAGAGGAAGAAAGGGCAATGAAAAGAAAATACTAACAAAGCCAATAGCTAGAAAATCACCCAAGAAGCTAAAAAAAGAAAAACCTACCAATCTTGGACTTCCCCTCGAAGGATACACGCCTTCCTTTGGGGTCTGTAGAAAAACAGATTTCTCTTTGCTGCCATTCTTAAAATTCATTTTCCAATTTCTCCTTCAACTATAATCAAATTGCCTAGACCAGTGGTGGGCAAACCGCAGCTCACCAGCCACATGCAACTCTTTGGCTCCTTGAGTGTGCCTCTTCTACAAAATACCACGTGCGGGCACGCGTACAGTCCAATTGAAACTTCGTGGCCCATGCACAGAAGTCAGTTTTTGGCCTGGATGAATCTATTTTGAAGAAGTAATTCTAACGTGAGTCACATTCAAGGGGCCAAAGAGACACATGTGCTCTCGAACCGCGGTTTGCCGACCACTGGCCTAGACAGTCTTACTTTCACAATCTGAATTCCTATTCTTGGAATTAGAGCTAATAAAACCTAAACATACTTTAAGTCAATCTCGTCAGTTCTATTAAAAGATGTTTAAAATAAAAAGAAGTACAAGTCAAGTAGCTATAATAGCAAAGGTATGTGTGACTTCTCTCCTCCCTTTTATCCACCAAAGGTGTTAAAAGTCTCATCCTCCTGGCTTTGTGGTCCTGCCCCATGGGATTCTAAAAGTCCACAACTGGCTGCAATGCCACCAGTTCCCAGTCTCCAAGAGATGCTAATCACTTCACAGCAACCAAAATATTACAGAAATAAGTCCCACTGATACCATTTAAAACTTCCCAAGTTTGGGAAAGCTCATTATTATAAACTAGAGGCCCGATGCATGAAATTCGTGCAAGGGTAGGCCTTCCCTCCACCAGTTGCTGGCACTGGCTTCCCTCTGGCTACAGGCACCCAGGCTTTCCTCAGCTGCTGGCAGCCGGCCCCAGCCCCCACCAGAACCTGCCTTGGCCTGGTGCTGCTGATGTCTGCCGCCACTCTTCCCTTTCCTCCTGGATTGATCAACCCCCTGGGCCTCCCTCTGTGAGGCAACTGTGGGGCTGGCCCCCGCCCCGCTCCAACAATTGCATTGCACCCACCTTGCCTAGCCTGGCGGTAGTGCATGTCATAGTGTGGCTGTCCGGATGGTCGTTCTGCTGTTCGGCCACTCAGTTATTTGTGTATTACGCTTTTATTATTATAGATGAGGACACCACTACCTGCTCTCTCCCCTTGCAGTTACAAGTAATGCTTTGTACTAAATCACACACAGACACACACACAGACACACACACAGACTCTCTTTTTCTCTCTCTCACAAATGTCTCCTAATACTCGGGGAAAGGCCTGTAATAGAAGAAAAAAATGAGGCTCACAAAGACTGACTTTCCCAAAGACAAAAGGCTATGTAGATACAAAGCTGGAACTGAACCACATCTGTCTTCAATCCTAAAGGACTTTACATAGTAAACAACCCATTGCACTAATAGAGAACTCAAATAACACTGAAAGACAAAAATCACTAAGAAAAAAAAAAGCATGGGTTAGGAGACTCAAACAGACCTAGGCCTACAGAATACTGGCGCACTCCTAGCGGGGGTTCACCTCACTGTTCCTAGCACACTGTTCTTAGCACCGGCTGATCAAGTCTCCAGTTCACTTCCACACATCTTTCACAACGAAGCCCCTTTGCTCAGGCTATTGCTCCCTTGGCCTCACGTGTCCTTCCTCCTTTCCAGCACATGGAAATCCACTCACTCCTTCAGGCTCATTTCAAACACCTCTGCACAGTCGACCCAACACACGACTGACTTGACTTGCAGCCCCAAAGCACTTCTGTTGTGCCTTCAATGGGATACTACTTTAGTTCTGTCTGGAAATAAAATAATGCATGTGAGATGAATGAAATGATACTCTGGCCAAAACCAGTTTGGCTCAGTGGATAGAGTGTTGGCCTGCGGATTAAAAGGTCCCAGGTTCGATTCTGGTCAAGGGCATGTACCTTGGTTGCAGGCACATCCCCAGTGGGGTGTGCAGGAGGCAGCTGATCAATATTTCTCTCTCATCAATGTTTCTAACTCTATTCCCTCTCCCTTCCTCTCTGTAAAAAATCAATAAAATATATATATATATATTTTAAATGATACTCTGAAGTTTGAGAGAAATTTTTATTATAACTTTAACAAGTCTTTAAAAGACTAGCATCTCACAAAACCTAATGGGCAAAAAGCACAACCATCCCCCCCCCCCCTCAAGAAAGCTCTAGAGACACCAAACCTTAGTACTTTTCTATTGATGAATGAGTCCTCTGGACCCTCTGAACTCTAGATTCCACAAGTTGTAAAGGTAAAAAAAATATGTTCAAGTTCTGCTTCGTCTCCCTGATTATTATAAACTCCAATGAATCATATCCAAAGCATCCATTTTGGGCCCTACCCATTTGGCTCCTGTAGACTAAAGAGTCTCTGGTCAAGGGCACATATTCAGATTGCTGGCTCAATCCCCAGTAGGGGTTGTGCAGGAGGCAGTCGATCAATGATTCTCTCATCATTGATGTTTCTCTCTCCCTCCCTCTCCCTTCCTCTCTAAAAAAATCCATTTTGGGTGAATCTAGCCTTATAGCTCCTGGGCATTTCTTTTAGCTATTTCCTAGGAGGACACAGACAATGCATACTACAATTCATTTAAAAAAATAACAAGAAAAATTACCTTCTGTGATCAATATCAGAGAAATAGATATTTAATAAGCATCAAAGAACCTTTGGCCATTATATAGCATCAACTAATTTCTTTTGATGGTTTTTGAGCCAGCTTCAAAAAGAAATCAGTTCTCAACCATAGTTGAGAAAGGAAATAAAAGACTACAGCATAACACAAACTATATCCCTGCAGAAGTTGCAGTTGTCTTTGGAGGTAACGACTCCCACTGATTACAGGCCTGCAGAGACGTTTCCTGCTTCATGGTTCCTTACAGACTAGATTCATTCAATCTGAGCCATCCCTGAAGCCAGAGCATGATATACTGGGGGAGAGCTAGTACCATGTGCATGTATGGAAAACACCTGCAGAAGCCACATACTAGGGAGGCAGCTGTTGCAGGTGATGGTACTGTAATGGGCAGAGAACACTGAACTGGGGGAGAAGCAAAACAACTTACTGGTTAAAAGCCAAGACTCATAACCCAGACCTTGGTTCACATCCTGGCTCTGACATGTGCTAGCTGTGTGAAGCTGGGCAACTTACTTTTCTGTGCCTCAGTTTCCTCGTCTGTAAAACAGTAAAATTATTGCCTATAACAAGCGTATATAATAGTGCAACTATTACCAATAGTCTGGCCCTGAAGCTAAAATGCTGCATGGCCTCAGGAAAGCCACTTAACATCTCAGCTCCCGTCTGTAGAGTGAAAGGGTTCAATTCAACTCCTGTGCAGCTCCAGAACTGATCTGCACATACACACAGCACCAACCCCAACCCACTCCACTGAAGCCAGCAGTCTAACTTGCTTAATTTTGTCTGTCACGTAGTAATTTCACATAATATCACTGTTTGTTTCAACGTGATATCAAACAGCAGGTCTGGCAGGAAGACACTGAACAAATAAATGAGATATAGAAAATAATAACCAGAAGTATCCGGTCTTCTCACTTATATTCAGTTTTGAGTTCTCAGTTTGTAATAGAATTAATATGATAATATAACAATAGAAGTATAGGGAGATAAGTTGACTCTAAGTGGAGGAACACTAAAACTACCTGATAATTTTTATTCACTGCTTGAAATATTTTCATAAATTGTCACCACTCAGGCTCGCAAAAGCAAATCTTCCTTCCTTTGGTCAATGAAAGAGCAACAAACACTACTTTTTCATACAAGCTGCTGTTTTTTTTGCTCCTACTGCCTTTCTTACTCTAGCTCTTAAAAGTGGTATTTATTGTAGGTGGGGTTCCTGAACTTTAGGAGCCAGCCTGCCATTGTGGATGATGAAACAGCCCAGTGGCTACATTACTGCAACCCCAAAGAGCAAGAAATTAAAGGGCAAAGCATAAAGAATAGGGTTATATTTTCCTTCCGTGCCCAAGGGCGCAGAGTTCATCCATGTAGAAAATGACCTTTCAGATCCCTCAAGACTCTTGGCTTAACTCCAGTATAGCAGAGGTAAGGTCTGGCCTTCGTCTATAAAGGTTCAGATTCAGGTAAAAGTAAATGTTTCTGGTACAGGCACACAGGTCCCTGCCCCTTTCAACAATGCAGCTTCCCTCTTGCTAGCTACTATTTTTGCTAATCAAAGCAACTCCCTGCAATTTCTCCCTCACACTCAACTGATAAGCATGCCTAACTCTCCTCCATTCCCATTTTAGTCATCAATTTAGATAACCTTTATTGAATGACTATGTATGTGTCAGACACAAAGGTCAATAAAGTGCATATATTCTCTGGCAGTGTGCAGGAGTTTACACGTGAAGAGCTGTGCCGCACCAGCACAACCAAGGGTGAACCTGATGAGGGGCAGTGAAGGATTGAAGAAAAGACAAACAAGAGAATACAGCTGGGGCTCTATGGATCTACTTGCCTGAATGAGGACACAAAAGACCCAGCCTGCAAGCTGATGCTTGATTTTATAGACTGATTGAAATAAGGGTGGATTAACATGTATACAAATGTTCTTGTTTTGGCAACACTTGCTGCACCTCCCATAGCCCATTAACAATTTAGGAAGGAATTAGAGAGGGTTACAAGGCCAGGCTTAGTTATGCTAGGAGAGCTCTGCCCTCCAGGATGGGACTTGTTTGTGACCTTGCCTCAGGTCAGTCCAAGGCTTGAACCTAGAGCCGCTCCCTACAAATAGCTATAACAATTTTTAAAAGACAATTTTAAAAAGCAATTATAAGAATATTACTTTAAAGAAAACACAGGGCACATTAGAAGTATGTGGTAAGACACATATCTAGTCCACAGAAATCAGCGTTACTAGAGAGAGAGAAAGTAGCACTGATTTTGACTCTGAGGACCAGAATGCTAAGAATGGGAGATAAGAACAGGCAACATAAACAACACATTTAAGAAAGTAGAAGAAACCGAAACCGGTTTGGCTCAGTGGACAGAGCATCATCGCTCTGAGGACTGCAAGGTCCCAGGTTTGATTCTGGTCAAGGGCATGTACCTTGGTTGTGGGCACATCCCCAGTAGGGTAGGGGTGTGCAGGAGGCAGCTGATCGATGTCTCTCTCTCATTGATGTTTCTAACTCTCTCTCCCCCTCTCCCTTCCTCTCTGTAAAAAATCAATAAAACATATATATTAAAAAAAAAAAAAAGAAAGAAAGTAGAAGAAGTTCACCATGGCTGAGTTTAGGGATGGAGGTGAGAGGTGTGCAGAACACAGAGCCGGCAAAAGACACAGTGGCTACATTCTGAAGGCTCCTGCTGACATTGCCTTGAAAACACTTCCTACTCCATTTTTTTAAGGTCCATTTCTCAATTTTCCATAACAGTAGACCACTATCAATTACCAGAAATCACAAGACTAAATCCGTGACATGATACATTAGCAAGTACAGTATGTTCATGGAACAGATCACATGTGCATTTTTACAGGAACTTCTAAAGGCAATGATTTGACCAGAAGAAGTATAACAAGTGAAATGTTCAGGTCCAAGACAGGTCTGAAATTACACATTCAGCCAGTGGAGAAAATCTTTTGCTTACCTATATGTTCCCAAAGCATTCTGACTATCTGATCAGAATAATTATCCCTAACAAAATACACCAGTAGAAGATATGCGCTATATTCCATTATAATTATTATCTTCATCCTAAAAGATCTACTACAATAAAATGAGAAAAAGAAATACAGAGATATAGGAAACTAGAAATAATTACTTGCAGATGTTGTAACTGCCTACATGTAAAGCCTAAAAATATGAAGTTAAAAAGCTATTAGAACTAGTAAAGCAGCCAGTTGCAAAATAAAAAATATAAGAACAACAGCTTTATTAAATCGTGAAGGACACTTTGAAAATATAATTGTGGAAAGTTTCTACTTATATAAAATTTATAAAGTAGATAGGAATAAACTTTTAAAAAGTATAGAACTAAAATTTAAAAAACTACAAAATTTTGCTGTAAGAAATTACTAAATAAACACTATGCTTCTGAAATGAATATGGCAAATACATTATTTCTCTCTCAAATTCCCCTAAAATTTATCATAATTCCAGGAGCACATAAAAATAAAGACATAAAGAATTAGAAGAAAATATAGCTGAATGTAAGATTTCCTCACAGAGAAGCTATTTCTAAATTTAATACTAGTAGAAATCATGGTTTCATTGACAGTTTTAAACATAGAGCAAAATTAAAATGATAAATGAACAGAAAAACATCCAAGACAAAAGACAACACTAGCCTTCATATGTGAAGGACTTCTGTGTACCCACATGAGAAAGAGGAATATACCAAATAAAAAAATGGGCAAAAGACACTATCCTGAATATTTAGTCACTGTGTCTTTCCTAGAGAGGCTACTCCATCCTCAGCCCTGGACAGAGCTGGCCCAGCTGCCTCAGTCCCCATCCTGACCTCAACCAGGAGTGACCACCTGATGAAGCCACTTGGTTGCTCACTCCTAGGCATCTGGGACACAGACACCCATGGCACTTAGATGATGATGATATCTGAACAGAAAGGTCATAATTAAAGTAGGGCCAAAGGAAGTGACACTGCCAAATACAGGTGGAATAGAGAGTTACAGAGAGCAGAGAGACCTCGTGAAAAGAAAGAAAAGGGAAATCCCATTTGCAAAAAAAAAAAAAAAAAGCAAGAGTGAAGATGATGGAGGGAAGCAGATCCTCCAGCTACAGTCTGTGAGAGGTCTGGCTGCCCTCTGCATTCAGTTGTTGGATATAAACCAGAGTGCCTGTGATATCCATCCAATAAAATCAGTTCATGTCGTTTTCAGTTCACTGCAACTGGAGCCCCAGGCCAAAACAAACATGAGTAAGCAAGTCGCAAAGAAGGATAAAAAGATCAGAATTAAACATGTGAAAAAAAATTCTCATATATTTAAGTTATCAAAGCAGTACAAGTTAAGGCACTCAGAGAGCATTTTTCAGCCATCAAATGTGCAATAAAGGCACTAAGGCCCTAGCTGCTTTTGCTCAGTGGATAGAGCATCAGCGTGCAGACTGAATAGTCCCGGGTTCGACTGCAGTCAAGGGCACATGTCTGGGTTGCAGGCTCAATTCCCAGGGTGGGGCATGCAGGAGGCAGCCAATCATGATTTTCTCTCATCAATGTTTCTATCTCTCTCTCCTTCTCCCTTCCTCCCTGAAATCAATTAAAAAAACATATATATACATATAAACATATATATTTGTGTGTGGTTTTTTTTTAAAAGGTACTGAGATAAGCTCTGGCCCATGTGGCTCCGTTGGTTGAGCATCATCCAATGCATCGAAAGGTCACTGGTTGGACTGTCAGGAGGGGTAGGGAGGCAACCAATAGATGTCTCTCTCACACATTGATGCTTTCTCTCTCTCTCTCTCAATTCAATGCAAATGTTTTTAAAGGCACTGAGATAATACTGAGGTATGGGAAGAAATACAGGTATTCATATTGGAGAGGAAAGTAAACTGATAAATTTTCCAACTTCAATGACTCTGAAAATGTATATATCCTAATTGCCAGCAATTATACTTTGAAGCACATATTTTAAGAAAATCATAAATATACAAAAGAAAATTACTAAAGAACACTTACTATGTTCTTATGCTATTTATAAGAACATAAAATAAAAACTCAACAATTACTTAAATCAGTGTTTGTCAATCATCATTCATCAATCATTTTCATGATTTCTACAAACCTCTGTACCACATGTACTGATTTCCTCAATATTATTCTTTAAATCAGCTCCTGCCTTTATTTAGCCTACTTTCCCAGTAAGTTTTTACTGAGTGCCCACTAATTGCCAGAAACTGTTCTAGGTGCTGGAGATTTAACAATGACTAAAAAATACAGAAATCCCTGCCCTGATGGGGCTTACAGTTTAATGGGGAGACAGATAATAAGTGAAATACACAGCTCTTTAATGACATGGTTAGGGAGCAAAAATAAAGCAGGCAACGGGAATATGAAGCTTTAGGGGGAAAGGAGTCAGAAGGCTACAGAAGGTAGCCAGCAACACTCACTAGACAGGAGCCTTTAGAGAGATGAAGTGGGGGGGCTGGCCATGGGCCTGTATGGAGGTAAGCTTCCAGGAACATGAAAGAGCAAGGGCAAAGGACCAAGGCACAAGTTGGCCAGGTGTGTTCAAAGAAAGGCAGAGAGGCCAATGGATCTAACGCAAAGTGAGCAAGAAGAGTGGGAAGAGATGAAGTCATAGAGGGATGGGGTGCAGACGGGGCAGATCATGCAGGGACTTGCAAGTGATGGTAAGACTCCAGCTTTTGCTCCGAGATGGAAAGTGAACACAGACGGAAAAGACTGAAGTGGGACACTCGGTAAAAGGATATAATAATAAATGATGGTGACTTGGATCATTTGGACCAAAGTGGCATCAGGAGTGGTGAAAGGGTTGAAATACGAATACATTTTGAAAGGAGAACTGACCAGATTGCTGATGTGCTGGACACTGAAGACCTAGTGAAGTCATAAGTGAATCATATAATGAGTGGGGTGCTGAAGAGGTCCTGAGGACCCACAGCATCTGAAGGTGTTCCACACCAATTGTAGCCGTGAAGTCATAGGTTAGATGCATTAGTTATTATTTTATAATACACACTAGAGTTTATAGCTATTAACTAAATATGCTTAGTCATGTATTTCCTACAATTATCTCATATACCACCAATTATTTCATATATCTGCAACAGACTTTGGAAAGCACTCATTTAAATACATCCCGAGTATGTGCACACTCAAACACACACACGTTTGGCAATACATAGACCAAAATGGCAACAGCACTAGTTTTTTTAGAGGTGGAATAACAGTAGATAATTTTCTTTGTGCTTCTCAAATTGTCATCAATGAATATATATTTTACTTTTTAATATACATGCAAGTCTTGCTCAAAATCAAGTTCTCTGTTTCTGGTTTCATATTATGAAAACACTTTTAACTACACATTCAGAAGAAAAGAAAAAAACTAAGATAGAGACCTACCAGCAGGGGTGGGAAATGCTCTAACAATAACAAAAAAAGCAACTAAAAAAAGAATCCTAGATAGCAGTGGCACCAATGGGATATACGTATAATCTTAAAAACTCAGGGGATGGCATACCACAGAGAAAAAAAGATGCAGGTCCAGAAAGTAGAACACAGAGACAAATGTGAGACAGTCTTGAACTAGCCACAAGCAAGTTCTTGGGCCCTCACTGGACCAGGGGCCAGCAAACCACTGAGACTTCACTGTTTTGTGGTGAACATGCCTTCTTACGACATGTGAATATCTTGCCACTGTATTTTAATAAACACTCCAATGCTTCTCTGTCAATGTCACCTGAACCATTACCCAGATAAAATACATATTAGTATGTGTACACAGAGCAAGAGGCAGTCCAATTCTAGTAAATGTCAGAGTAGGCCCTGAGGAAATGGATTGTGTCACCTCTCTGCCCTACTGGTGTAGATTTCATAGGAAACTAGGATTAAATAGAAGGTTTTTAGGTCAAACCACTTAGGTTATCAGGATGCCACTGTTCCTGATGCTTCATTACTAACTGACAAAAGACCTCAGTGTGCAGAGTAAATGAGAGGAGAGACTAAATTCTAAAAGCACTCTGGTCAGCTCTGAGTTTTTCCAGTAATTGTCTACCGTGCTCAAGGATGAGGACGACTCTTCTAACTTTGATTAGATCAACAACTTTTTATCTTCCAGAGATCATGCTGAACATGAGGCAGACAGCTACTGGGTCAGGAGAATCACTCTGGGAATGAAATGCTAGTGGACTGTAAGAGCCTACTATATAGACCCAGCTCTCCCAGCTCTCTAATAAAGAGCATAATTATGAATGGTGTGAAGTTATCTCATTTCTCAAATGAATCATATGGCTTAACTATTTAATCATGTAATGCCATCTGACAAAGCTCACACCTGAGTTCATCTTGCAGCCCTGGCCAGGGTTTTTAGTTCCTAAAACAATCTTCTGCCAGTAACACTAGATTTTGCATTTTAATTTCATGTTGGGCTAAGGTTTCGTGATTTGACCAAGACACACTAATATTAAAAAAGTACAAAAGGTCAGCACGGTCTTAACCACTGGACAAGTGACAGAATGTGGGTTTCCTGTAAAGGAAACAGTCTGACTCTCCCTTCCTCATATTTTCTGCTCTCCAAAAGCACTTTACTTGTTAGTGAGTTATTTTCATTAAATGTGCCCTGTCCTCTTTAAAAAAAAAAAAAATGAATCATGTTCAATAAAACAGATGCAAGCCTTCTTCAGTTGCTGACAACCTATTTCAGTTAACTGTGTTTCAAAAATGTTTTGTTGGTTTTTTTCTATGCCTTGTTTATTTCTCAGTAATCTCAATGGGTCTCTGAATACTCTAAATGAATGACCTGAAGGAAATGGGCTTATGATACAAATAGAAGTGGCAGACAGCTCAAAACCAATGTTAAACAAACAGAAGGGAGAGGTCCTTGAAAAGGAACTAAATCTCAAAACACCACTTCCTGCGCAGCTTTCCACGAGTAAGTAGTCAGGCTGCTGCTCATTTTAACCAGAAGGAAGAACCACAAAAGTGTGCCAGTGTAAAAAAAAAAAAGTGTGCCAGTGTTCTAACGTGAGGGCAGATCATTGAAAGCGTTCTGATTGGTTAGTTCATCCGTTCCTGGCACTATTTTATCAGAGCATAGACAGAAAAAGGAACCGCTAATCTAAACATTTTCTCCACTGAACTTTTTAGACACAAATCTAACTGTCCTTTTCAAGGAAAATATTTTCTTAAGCATGAAAGAGGAAAAGGACTACAAAAAGTAGAGCAAAGCTTTCCTTTGAAAAGATTCCTTGTCAAGAGGCAAATTTCCCTGGCCGCTCTAGCCACACTCCCTCCACCAAAGCACCTGGGGTTTGCTTTTCCTCACACAAGCCCTGGTCCTTAAGGTGGAGCCTCCGTTTGCCACAGCAAATCACCGAGGCCAACCACGGCGGAGGCCTGCTTTGAGGAGGAACCAGGATTACTCACCCAGAGAAGAACGAGTTTCCTGGGCAGGGTTTGCAGCTCCAAGACTTCTAGGACACACCACTCACCACAGGTATCATCCCTGGGGGCCAAGGGAACACGGAGCTCCAAGTAGCCAGGCCATTAGCCCCCGCGTGTCCCAGCACACAGAGCCAGGCTTGAGCTTGGCTGCGGCTCGCCCAGGACACAGTGATGACACAACTAGCTCCACACAGTATCTCCCTGCCTCCCACGCCGCCTATGGCAGTGGACTGACAGATGTGGCAGTTACTTAGCAATACTTTGTGGTTATCGCACCCACATTATTCACAGAGACAGACAAAGCAGTGCCATCCCTTCCATAAAACTTTTCTCTCTCCGCCCACCTCCTGCTAAACTCCAAGATAATACATGGAGAACAAAATACTGGCTTGTGCTTAGCAGAAAGTAGTCAGCAGAGAGGCCTTCAAGGATCGCTCTGTCCTCAGAGTTAAACCAAATTACTCTGCAATATTTCGAAGGAATGGAAATTTCTTCTGCTTGAGACTGTCCTACCACCTCAAGCTACGCAGCTAAGCCCCGTGCCCCCAATCACCCCTGAGTAACAGGCGAAGGGCTGCAGGAAAAGGGATGTTGGCGGAAAGAACTAAGCTAAAATGTCTCAAAACACTTGTGACAAACATGCAGGTCTCCTAGGGGTTGGCATTTGCTAAGGCTAAATGAGCAAAATGGGGGCCCAGCTGAGGTAAGCGCTTCAGTGGGGCCCGAAAAAGGACTCCACTTCACTTCTCTCCACTGAGATTCAGACAAAAATGAGAGTTAATATATATTAAGCACTTTCAATGTTCCAGGCACTGTTCTGAGACTTTAGCACATTTAATCTTCTGAGACTTTTATGGACATTAGCACATTTAATCTTCATAAAGTATGTCCACTTGAATGATGGGAAAATTGACACATGAGGAGGCAGTATGGCAGAGCTGGGATGTGTCCCTTGGAAGTCTGCCTTCAGACACCTCACTGAATACTGCTTATCTACCTCCCTGGGAGAGATCCGTGGTGCCAGTGTTGTGTGGCACATTACAGACAGTGGGCAGACATGGCAGGCATGGCAAAGACATTCTGGGACAGCAGGATGTCTAAGAAAGTCAAGAGAATTTAATTATTGTTTCAATTTCAACAACTGTGAGATATGAGACAAGTTACACCTCACTTCCCTGGCCTCAGTATATTCATTCATCTGCATATCGCGTGTGCCTGTGTGTAGAGGGGACAAGGTGAATTCTCTTGTAAAATTCTATACAACTCTCCTATGCTTTTTTAGGTTATTAAAATATTCTGTGCTATTTTAACAGTATTAAAAACAAAAACCTAAGTAGGGAATAGAAAGCAAAGAAGTCTCCTGATTTCTATTGGATAAAAATCAAGTTTACAATCTAAACTGCCTGTTGAACCCCAACAGCAGTGACTACTCATGCCTAAGGCAATTTGGTGGTACCCACACTCATCGGATAGCTCAGTAGACTGTCCACGGTTTGCTAACATGTGTACCTGTGTCTAGGTATGCTCGTGTGCAGCACAGAAAAGGATAAGTACGTCATGTATCCTTAGTGAGGATAACCCACTGAAAAGTGCCATGGGGGCATCAGGGATACCCAGAGTAGAGCTCAGTAACACCCCAGTCAGACTTCTGGCAAAGCAGTTCCACTTCCAACCATGTGACAAGATCGAGTTTTTTGTAATACTTTATTTTTAAAGTGTTTGTCTATTTAAACACACACACACACACACACACACACACACACACACACACACACGAGTTTTAAAACCCACTAGCACAGAGGAATCATACTTACTTTCCTGCAGAGAAAGGGCTCCCCAGATCCCACGTGGAAAATGGATAGAGGAAGCACAAACACTGTTCAAAGAGGAAGGTTGCTGGTGTGTGGGTGGGCTTTTCTGGGTTGCACCCAGCCAGCTGGTATCAACCAGTCATCCTGGGTGACTCAACTATGGTGAAGACAGCAAAAATTATTTGAGGTTTTTAAGAAACCCTTGTCTGATGCTAACAGGACTGAACCATTTCTCAGGAAGTCTCCGAAGGAGCAGCTTCTATACTAACCCACACCACCTAGAGAGACACCCCCATCTGCCTCAGGATGTGAGGATAACAAATGAATTTAGGAGCATAAACTAATACAGGGTACCTGGTCTCTCCCTTTGTTTAACGAGAACCTACTCTATTTATAAGCTGAATACTCCAGACCAATGAGGCGTAGAGAAGGTAGAGCTGGTTAAAAACAAACAAACAAACAAACAAAAACAACAACAACAAGAACATACCTCACCTACTAGGCATAGGAGTAGAAAGGTGGCAATTAGATGGACTCCCCCACCTCCCATTTTAGCAGGTATTTCATCAAATGTCTTAGAATCCCAGGAAGGGAAGTAGCCTTCTGCTGAACACACAAGGAGACCTGAGTCTGCTGACGGAGGACCACACCAACCAGCATGGAGCCCACAACCAGAGCTCCTTGGAACAAACCACAGCTACTCTGAAATGTCACTGTAAATTCCCATAAACCCAAAGCGACTCAATACTACCTGGCTCCAACGGGTACAGGCCCTTTATAACCCTCTATGGTGCAGAGACTGCTTAGGGTAGTTCAGTTTTGACATAAAAATGCTCCCACCAGGGGCTTAAATGGAAACAATTTTTTTGGTTCTCCTTCACAGCAATCTGGATGTTTGGTTTAGTTTTAAGGTGAATTAGATCTCACAAATATTGTATGGTTTTACTAATATTCAATCAATGAGAGAGCTCTTCGGCCTAGGTTTTAGACACAAGTAGGTATCAGAGAAGAGTGCTCTGACTACAGAAAGCCTGGCATCCTGTTCAGATGCAGAAAGAAAGGAACTTCCTGACATTCCCTTTTGCCAGAACACGTGGACCAGGCATGGATTTTTCTTAGGCAGAGACCCGTACATTTTCCTACTCTTTTGTAAAGAGATAGTTGATTTCCGTGTTATTTTTTCCACTCACAGCGTACCATTCTAAAAGACTGTGTCTCTGCTGTGGTTGTTAATAAAAAATAAAATAGAATCATCAGAAGGACCACAGGGACCCATTACTATGAGTTGTTACAGATAGACCAGCCAGAATGAGGAATCAGAATCAACATAGCTAAAAATACCAGCACGAGGTCTGACATTATTGGAATCTCTCTCCCCACACCCCCCACTTTGTGCAATAAAGTAGTGAGAGAGGCCACAGGACTTCCTTCTCCCTGGAAAGATACCTACAAAGAACTCTGTGTCCTGGGTGTGTAGTTCTTTCTGCTCTTCCAATAATAGCTTTCAGATACAACTTCAGTCCTAATCTAGCAATGTCCGAAGGGCACCAAAGGCACAGAGAACAGAGGAGAAGTAGAAGAAGACATGAGTGTGGAATACTGTCCCTTGATGCTAATCTGAGCTTTATACTCGATGGAAAGAATAGAAATGTGTGGTGAAATAGGTAGATTCAAGTATATGGTATTCTCGGATAAATAACAATGATGATGGTAACAAAGACAGTGATAACAGCTGGCATTCCCTGTGCACTTACTAGTTCCAGATGCTGATTAGCACTTCATAAGCATCATCTCAACTGATGTTGGTAATACCTATAGGAAGTAGATGTTACTGGGACCATTTTAGAAGGACAGAGGGGAGGATTTTTGCCTAATGTAATACTGTCAGGAAATGGCCAGGTTGGGCTATGAAGACAAATCCCTTGGTAAAGAACCATGTTCCTAACTCTACATATGGTCCTACCCATTGCATAAAGTTCTGGTTCCTAAAGAGGCCCAGCAATCAGTGTGATCCAATTACAAATTTTAGCACAATTATGGGAAAACATGCATTATTAACCTCTACATCATATCAACTATCCATAATTATCTAAGAGCTCTATCTCCCCAGAAATAAACTAGAACAGGTTTGATAATCATTCTTTTAAAATGAAGATACCATAGGAAGTTCCCCCTTCAGTCCCCTAATAACTCTAAAGAGAGTGAGATTCTCTACAAGTAGCTTTCTCCCTTCTTCTTTTTCATGCACATATAAGTAATTTGAGGTAGACACATATATCTTCCATCAGAAAGTTGAAAATTATATTAATGATACCTAGGTGATAACACATTCCCTCTCTCTAATTCTAGGCCTTATATGTAAACAACTTAAAGTATACTTTATCTTGGCTAAATATAATAATGGTCCTGCTTCCTTCAACTATATTTATAGTTCTGACTGTTCTGTACCCTTGAACCCAAACCACACTGAGATTGAATCACTTCCACTAAAAAGACACTCTAAAGCTAGGAAATCAAAATAGGACACACAGAATATTTGCAATTTCAACCACAATCCCTTTCATGGAGAAATTAGATTTATTACCAGAAAAGTTAGAATCACAAAAACAATAACTTATAAGGATACTGTTCACTAGCAGAGCTCTTTTGCAACAGAAGATTTTAATCAGGAGAAAAACAGCAGTCAAATTCCAGAACCATCTAGTCTGCATAGCATTTATGTTGGGAATAAAGAAAATGACATCATTACAGGGTTGGGATGAGAAACAACTGTTCCACACAAACTGGTTACAATGACCAGTTCATTCCAAATCGGTGGGAAAAGCTTTGCATTCAAATCTAGGAGTGTACAACCATGGCTCGTAGCATGTCATATGTGTTCACAAACTGGCCTAGATTTTTTTAAATCTTGTTATCCTCGCCTGTATAATAAAGAGGGAATATGCTAACTGACCATCACATCCTCACAAGATGGTGATGCCCAGTCCTCTCAGCTTCGTGGGGGTGGTTGGGGGAAGGGGGTGGCATTAGCCACTCTGCATGCATGCTGCCGCCAGAGTCCCCCAGTCCCCTCCAATTGGAGAGGGTGCAGGATGGGCTGAGGGACTCCCCCACCCCCACCCCATGCACGGATTTCATGCACCAGGCTACTAGTTTAAACAGAATATAGTTTTAACTTGAGGGTAAGTTTGTTCTGAAGGGGGAAAAATCATGAGATAAAAATATGACATTTCGTAAGTTACAATATTTCCTCAGAAGTAAACAGCATATTTACTAC